>RDPX01000002.1:1256010-1382925 GCA_003991215.1 Morbakka virulenta | reverse complement strand
CACACACACACACAACACCCACACACACACACACACACACACACACACACACACCACACACACACACACACACACACACACACACTTACTGTCCAGTTGGCATGTATCCATGGCTTGCACAAATATGCCTTTTGACGGCTGCTCGCAGGTCTGTTTACCATTTGGTTCGGAAACCAGCTTCATTAATGTCCAAGGCCTTAAGATTTAGCTTTATTGTGGCCTCCTAGTTTTTCTAGGGTCTACCCCTGCTTAACGTACCACCCACTTTCAGTTTCAGCAACTTCTTTGACCATGACTCGCTCCTCTTGACGTGTCCGAATCAACGCAAGCGTTTTTCAAGAAGAGTCACGTGAAGGGGTGGTATGTGGAGCCTAGAGTAGAGTGTTGCAATGCCTGCTCGTTCTGTCGCCTTTACGTTGCAGATTCACCGGCGTATCGCTCGTTCATTCCTGATCAGCCGTTGTGTATCTTAAGTGGCCAGCACTCACTTGCGTGTAGTATTGCACTGCAGATACAGCTTTGGTACACGACTCCACGGTTCCGCAACGAGATACCTTTGTTGGTCAATAAGGGCAATAATTCACGGAACTTTCCCAATGCTACTCTCCGTCTGTATATATTACAACTCTAGCATGTTCCTCCGCGTGAAAAAATAGCTCAGAAACTTGTGCTCATTGCATTGTACCATTTTGGTCAACTCTTGTTGAGGATAATTTCCGTACCGTCGCTGAGTGAAGAAAGGAATGGCTATTCACTTTCAATCCACAGAAAACTAGGCCTCTCACCATTTCCCCCAAAAGGAGCCTCCTTCTACCACTCACTATCAGTGATAATAAGTTGCATGAGAGCGGTAGTGTTACACCTCCTGTGTTTTTTTCACCAGATTAATTTTTGGAAATGTAATATCATAGCATTCGCCACGTCAGCTTCAATTAAAGCTGGCTTTTTCTGTCAAGTGAAAAAATACCCACATTGGAAAGCATTTTATAGCTTTATGAATACTCAGTCTGACCATTTCACTGTCGATACAGTTGGGAGCTTTCTTATCATGTATCATTATTAAAAAATACCCATCGTTGGGTATTTTTTAATAAGTAATTATATTATATTATATTATATTATATTATATTATATTATATTTTATTTTATATTATATTATATTATATATTATATTATATTATATTATATTATATATTATTATATTATATTATATTATATTATATTATATTATATATTATATTTATGGAAGTATATACCAGGTCTATACATTGTAATGAAATTGTTTTTCTCCAACCATTCTTGATTTTTAGGTGTCATGAAAGTGACATTGACATCCTAGTCGCAGCAGCAAGTACACATTCTCCATACATTTCACAACTCGTTGAATGAAAATGTATATTACTTGAGTTGTGAGGGATTGTTTCGTTATGAAGCGGGTTACTTTTACTTGGCCGACTAATAAACGATAACAACCGATTATCAAATCCAATCTCACCCAAAGCAATGTGGAAGGCCGATGAATATTTGGAGATAGAAAGGATTGATTTCAGCATGCAGTCACCTCGGTATACGAAATAGGTTTCACATCAAAGCCACACAAGACACAAGTGAAATTAAATTATTGGACGGTGATACTCAACCTGCAACATAAATTTTTTACTATCGGGACTGGATTCTCACTTTCTGATTCTTTAGAAATCAACAATCTTTTAAACAAACAAAACTATTAATGAACATCTCCGAGCGAGGTAACAAGCAAAGTTTAAACGATTACTTTCGTACTTTATTCAAATTAATTATTTAATTATAATTTTCTTATTTTATTGTTCTATGTAGCAGAAAATAGGTGTAATAGGTGTAAAATATTTATTTGACTCCCTTCAAAAGAAAAGCGTAAGACTGGCTATTATTAGTACGTTCTGTACGTCCAATTATGTGATTTTTGTTTTTTTCCAAGAGAATTTACTGGAGAGGGTGCCATCCATGCTTACCAGATTTAAAATATGTTTAGTTATTACTTTAAAACCCATTACAAATATTCTATATTTTAAGTTATGTCCCTTTGGTCTTGTAGGTAGCCTGGGTCGAGTTTGGAACTTTTTTGTCCAAGTGGACAGGATCTGTAATTTTCACCTTATGTAAATTAAAGTCCAAAAATGTTGTTTATGAAATTGGATTAGTTTAGAGCAAAGGAATGGAAATGGTTTTGTTGGTATTTTGAGTCATGCAGATTCTGAAAAAAAAGTCAGTGTCATAATGCTGTGACATTTAAATTTAATTTAATTTCTCAAAAATGGTTTAATTCCCTTTGTAGGCTTAAAACTGAATAGAAAAATTAGAATTAAGAAACGATGTTTCGGGCACTACTTTTAATAGTGTTGAAAATAGATCAAGGACTTCAGGAAATGGCGACTGATCAGTTTTAATGTTGAAAAATTATTGATAATGAAAAAGGCATGGAAGTAAGATATTTTAAACGTAAAACCGAGTTAGGTGTTCACGCTTCTCTGTATATTTATAATCTACCACGTAGTATTTATTCGAATTTTATTCGATATTACAGAAGAATTACATTTGAGATTGCCATGAAAGATGAGTTCAGTCATGGAAAATGTATACTTCTACATCAATCTTAGGGCCAATAGCTGGAAATATCCGTCCCAGGGTATTTTTGGATTTGTAGAAAATCCTGAAAAAAGAAGCAAAGAAAGAATTACATTTAAAGCCACTCTTAACTTTGTTTAGGGATTTAAGTGTGAGTCAGTTCATAAGAACTACTTGAAAAAGCACTTCTATTTTTATTTGACAGTCGTGATAAGGGAAATGTTTTCATAATTTGCCAAAATTAGAAATTTTGTGAATAAGTTTAAAATGATATTTCAGGGGCTCCACTGCCATGGTCAGAACATCATTTCAATTTCATTTAATTGCCAGTGGTTACATCAGTTAAAACTGAGTAACTTACCACATGTAGAGTTACTAGACTACTGTAATACACAACACATTTGATTATTTCGAAATTATTTCACTTTACTCATTGGTTTGGTGTTATTCCCATTGACCAAACTCTTACGTGGCCACTACTGAAGAGTAGAGTTTTACATTACCTTTTAACCTTGAGATGTGCGCCAGATTTAAAAATGGTTACACGTAAAAGTCGTCGTCCTAGTTAAGTAGCCTTTGTGAAGTGTGTGTTAACCCGACCTTTAAATTCATTAACAACATCCCGTGCGCAATATTTCACCATATATAATGTATTCGTTAGTTCATGCTGGATATATGAGATGCGTCGATCGCAATTCATTACTTATAATATGTATTAAATACCTATATCTATTTTTGACACTGTCTAGGGTAGTTCTCACAATGCTTATAGGTGTGGATGCCACCTCATGTGAGAGAAATAACGTTTTAAAAAACTGTTGGTATATTTTGATGTATTACGAAGAGATGGATGGATCATGGAAATGGAAGTCATAGGTTAAATTACCATAACTAATAGTACTTAAATGTACTTCCGGGTTCGATTCCCCAAGTGGGCGAGGATAATTTGGAACTTTACAAAAGAGAAAGCCATTGCCTGGCGTCAGAAAGGCATCAGGCCAAGAAATTCCCCACTGCCAAAACAAAGTCCCTCCGAAGGGCACCCCCCTTACCTTGGCCCACTCTAGTGCCGGAAAAAAACCTCTAGCCAAGAATAAATGATATTCAAGTTTCGTACCACAGATTGCATATTTGACTTAAAAAGTTCTAGCGACACAATTTCAGCTATGTGCATGTTTCTCGGGAGAAAATGTAACTCGAACGGGATATAAACTTAGTGGAATTTCAGATTATACAAAAGACAGGCTTCACTGGGTAGCCAAACATTTTTGAGATATTATCGTCGATAAGGTGTAAGATGCCTCTGATAACTCAGCGTTTTTAGGATTACAAAAAAAGAATATATCATATTTTTTTACATCAAACTGTAAGGTTTAATTCAGCTTATAAAAAATAGGCCTTAATTTGTATAAGGTGTTTAATGTAGTTTGATGCAATATTATATCTAATTATTATTGTGTTGGGCACTCTTATTCTGACACGAATTTCAGTATCTTATGTTTAATGCGGTGCTTAACTGCTGTTGGACATTGAATAAATTTTCATATATTTATTAACAAGTACTTATTTCTCAACCTCTTAATTGTTTAAAGTTAGTTACCAGAGAAGAATGATGTGTATTGAAGACATCATTTGCATTTAGGGGGAACAGGGGTGGTAATGTTTTGTTGAAATTTTTGACGGAACGAATATTTTTCACTGTACTCAAAAAATTAGGGGGTAACCGTTTTTATTCATTTCTTGCACTTCTCCTCCGCCATCGGTTATTTCAATGATTTGATTGGTTGACTTGGTGTCAAATTGTGGGCTTTTATTGTGTGGTCAGATAGACAACTGCATTCCGAGGTTTGGTATAAAATATGACCAGCACAGTAAGCACTTTGCTGATATGGTAAGAGTTTGGCGGTTACTATGTCAACAGGAGAGATGAAATCCTTTTTGCAAAAACTCCAGTACAAGTGTGTGGTAGCGGACCAGCAGTTTTGTATTATTGAATGACAGCTGAATTATGGTTTAGCAATAAAATATGAACAATAAGACATCATACTATTATTTTTAGGCCGTTGTGACCAACAAGGATATTTCCCAACAGATAACAATATTGTGTTCATCGTATCAATTAATATTGTTATGAAATTATTGGTGCGATATAGAGAATAACTATTTATTTATGTGGGTATGTAAATTAATGTAAATTTAGCGTTGCAAAGTCATCGGATACAGTAACATCACATGAAGACCGTGCCGACTTAGTTGTTTTGTTTGCGTAGTTCCCAGTCACGTTGCAGGTATTCGTATAGAGATTTCTGGGGGATATTTGTCACGTTGTTGTATCGATCACTTGGTCAGGTTAATTGTATTCTTTTTAGATATATTGGAACAATACGTTGTTTTAGTAACTATGGAAAATGGAACCCCCTGAATTTCAAGTTTAATATCAAAGTTGTCACCTGATCTTTTGCAAAATAACTTTTGTAAATATTCTTATGGTTAAGCCATTGAAGTAGTATTAAATTGCGAAGATTATATACATAATCCAACAGCTAATTCACTTGAAATATCCACTTGCCTTTTTAGCGTGTTACGTTAGTAGCTTCTAACATGGCTGTCGTTTAACTATATTGTTCGAGTGGTACAAGAATGGAAATCAGGCCGGTAAAGATAGCAATAAGAGTGATGCGCGTCCAAACCTTCGAGTTGTATTGCCGTTGTGCAGAAAACCAATCTTTGAGGTTTTTCGCTCCAAGCAATGCTCTGAAGCCACTTTTAACGCAGAGGGTTACTTGGCTTATGTTGTTGTTTTTTTTACTTTTATCCCCGAAAACATGTACAAACGCAGGGTGTCCACTTGAAACGGAGAAACAAACTGGGCACAGTACTACCAGGGACGTGGCCAGTGATGGAATCACGAACCTGTTGCATGGTAAAGTGTTTATTTAACCACTCGACCACTACTGCACTTAAATGATGAACGAATTAGAGGAATGAATTAAATAGTGCCCTGCCTTGTGTAGTGCCACAGAAATCGCCAAGAGCTGAGACGGTATTTAGACGTTAGTCGCCACATTTAGTTTCGTTGCTAAGACGCGCCGTCGTAATTATGTGAGTCATGGGATAAGCACAGATTTCCACTTAGCTTGGAACATCACATTTTGTCACCACTGTCGAAAAAGAACAACCGCTAATGACTGTAAGGCTATCAGAATCAAATGACCTGTTGTTGCAAGTGTCCCATATCTACCATTCCACAACAGTTCGAAGATTGTGCAAATATGAAACTTGAAGTGCAAATTTACTGCAAGCTTTTGTTTTTGATTTCCTGATCAACTATGTTTATGAATTTATGTATGTATGTATGTATGTATGTATGTATGTATGTATGTACATACACGACTGTAATGACTGGTGAAACCAATGGGCACATTCCGATAGTCAGCAATAATTATAACAGTGTTAATTGTTATGACAGTTGGATGGGGGTAAAGAAAATTTTGTTGAAAGACAAGCTTTAAAGTAGCAGTGGCAAATTTATATCAGACTTTCGAGTTAAACGTAAAACAATAACATCCAGGAGAACGGATTTTTTTCTGAAGGCTATACTGCTTCTCATGCCCGAAGCAGTGTTTTGTAACAGCAAAAAGAAATATAAAGTGACCATTCTCGACAACTTCCGAATAAAGTAGGTAGTGGAGACTTGGACGTGATGTGACGACTGTTCTTTAGTTATTAACCCTCTTGGTGAAATGTTTGATGTGGGAGACCATGGCGGGTCTTGAAAAGGAGAACGATGATTTATGGCAGTGGTAGCGGAGATGCAGGAAACAGTATTAATGGACAATCAAGGTACACTTTCTTGGGTTAAATCATTAAAATCAGTAAAATCATTGATTAACAACTGTTACAGCCTGAAATTCAAGCATGACATTATTCGCTATATGTAAAGGTAACAGCAAAAAGTGAGACCTAAAATCTGAAATCCGAAATTGCTAACCTGAAGCAACGAACGTTACGACTCAACAGAACTAACAGTGGTACTTGATCTTAGCAGTTTTTCGCACATAACGAAAGTCTTAAAAGAACCAAATAGCAACGTAGTTATAAATGCATCTGAAAAAGATACCGTTAAGTCCCGGATAAACGCCCACCTGGATATAGGCCCACTTGTTACAATGCAAAATCCATCCCACTTTTAAGCCCACCCGAATATAAGCCTATGGGCAAGGCAAAAAAAAATCAAAGAAAAGATTTTAAGCACCTTTCTGTTTATATTTCTAGAAAAACAAGGTATTTTAAAAAATTTCTTTTTAAGCTTATTGCGTAGATAGCTTTTTGTTCGTCTTTCCCATACACGTTATACATGCACGGTATTTCTGTTCCACAGGCGATACCCATTTCCCTTCTGTGGTATCTCTTGGTGATCCAGTAACTTCAGCTTCCAATGCCAATATCGTTTCGTTAGCTATTTCTGGAGCAAGTATTTTGGCCAATGTCTCTCGGACGTGTCCAATCGTTTCCCCTTTTGTTGAAAACACTTTTATTGCGTTGCTACTGTGTTTATTACCTGATTCAAGGTCACATTTCAGGATTTCTCCAAATTTCGAAGACTTCAAGTAGAAATGGTAACCTTTAATCGTAGAGTTGTTTATCTGCTAATTTCACCAACCACGAAGCCAATGATATCTTACATACAAAACTAGATATCTAACTCACGTCAAATGTGTGAAGCACCTCATGAAATGAAGCCACCCCATTGTAATTGGCTTCACTTTTTGGACGTCAAATGAATGCAAGCTAGATATCTAGGTTTTTATATAAGATACCATTGGATTAAGCATTCGAATTTCGAATGCTTTGGTTTTTTTAAATGTTTTCTCGGAGTGATATTGCGTTTCATCAGAATAAAAATGGCCGAGAGGTCATACACACGTGAGTTTAAATTGTCTGCGACAATGGTTTTTGGATAATGGTAAAAGTATTTCTTTAGCTTCAAGAAAGTTTAATGTGGATCGAAAACGCATTAGAGAATGGGTTAAACAAGAAGAAAGTCTAGTTAATCAAAAACATGGAAGTAGAGCAAATGGCAGAGGTGGTACTTCGAGGTTTCCACTGATGGAACAAGCGTTGTATGATGATTATAAAACGGCAAGGGGTGAAGGAAAAACAATCAAATGCTTAGTGGTTGAATTTGAGAGCAAAGCAGCAATGTGTGCAAATTCTGTTTCAAGAAAATGCTTGGTGTGACGAACCAAAAATGTTAGAATGGATTTCTCAACAATGGAATAATTTTTTATCTACCCTCCCACCAATGGTTTTTCTGGGAAGATTTTGATTGCAGATGTACACCGTGCACAGCAAACAGATAAAATAAAATGTATTCTAAAGAATAATAATACAGAATTAATCAACATACCGCCTGGATGTATAAGTCGAGTTCAGCCATTAGATGTTGTTTTTAACAAACCGTTTAAGGACGTAATTCGACAATTATTTGAGAAGCATATCGTCGAGAATCTAGTTAACTATACCGAAGGGAAAATAACTGCTTCCTTAGAGGAGTTCTCATCACAGAATAGGTCGGTACAGCCTGGTTCGAAATGTCAAAAAAAGACATGATAATCCGAAGCTTTAAGAAATGTGGTATTACTCTTGCATTATACGGGAGTAAAAATGCCGATCTGAATATTGAGGCGCTGGAAGACTACGAAATGCCATCTGCAGAGGAAGCATATTAGGAGTTCCAACTTCAAACCGAGTCCAGTGATAAAGAGGAACAAGAAGACATTTGATTTTATTGTATTTTATTAGTTGAGGTTTCTGGAAAATAAGATGTTTTGATGCTAAGAACATTGCTTTATTTTGGTTCTAACAAAAAATATATCCCGCTTTGAAGCCCACTCGGATATAAGCCCACTCGAATATAGGCCCACCCAAAAGACCTTTCTCCGGATATAAGCCCAGCGTCTGTATCCGAGATTTTACGGTATTACATTTTGTATTCTCAAATTAGTTAAACCTGAGCCTGCTATATTTCAACAGAAACCATAATTCGAAAATTCCTTTTAGGAGCTCGCGCAACAAGATTGAATATTGCCTGTTTTGATTGAAATGATTTTTCTTGTAAGAATATGTTGATTATTTAAAGGATAAACAATATTTGATAGATCATGATTTTAGGTACTAAATTGTAGTTATTTTGTAGTATTAATTATCTTGACAGAGGCAATTGGTCATTATCTTAAAACAGAGATGGAGACACGTAGTTTTGAGCACATACGGTCTGCTCAAAGGTGGCTTATTGCAATACAGAAGGGCAGAGATAAAGGGTAAGAAGAAGCCTGACCCCTTGGGCAGGGTGGTACTGATAAGCAGTTAACATTTGAGAGCTGATAATAAATAGGAGGTGAAATGAAAAAATTAGTTTATAAAAAATAATTATATGGTGCGACACTGAATTTTACTTTGAGTTGGAAAGTGTATATTTTAGCCCTTTGACTACGATGGTACATTGGTGTCCCAGAATTTTGATTTGTCATGGTTCCCAAGATAAAAGAGGTATCATCAATATTATAGCTTTGTTACATCAAGCTAACATTAATTTACAAGACAAAGCTAAAATATTTTGATAAATAAGTGGGTTAAAGTAACAATTCGGTCCTCCATAAGGGGTTCTGGGGCGAGTTTTTACTATTGTTCTTTTATCCGCGTGTAATCAATCTTCGCGTGAGAAAAATAACTTTCTGAGGTTAAATATTGCATTTGCACTATCCAAAGATTTCCCAGCTCAAATTTCAATGTCTAACTTATTGTCGTTCATGAGATAAATCAATTTCTTTATTGTGGGACATCAATGCCCCTGTGGTAGATAAACGACTAGTACCTATACATATCTGCCTATGAATACTTGTTGGATATTTATGATACATGAGTCATACAATACTCCTACTGTTATCAATCTACATAAATGCTGTATCTTGAGTAATAATGATATTATAAACAATATGATACCAGCTGCTTAGATGTATGAGCGGTAATCTTCTCCAGATTCTGTATCTACCTTTAGAGTGAATCACAGCTATGTCAGCAATACACGAGGAAGCTTGAGCAATTATGCAAAGAGTTTATTCAAGTGACAAACAATCTTTTTAACCTACAGGAAACTTCAGCAGCTGTACAAGCAAGTTGAGCAGTTAAGCAAACTGTAAGATTGATTGATTGATTGTCTTCTTGCATCTTTTTCCTGCTGAACTGAACTGTGTACTGGCCAGATAGGAGCAGTAGTAGTCATGAATAGTCAGAGGGGAAAATATGTGCGCATTGAGCAGGAAATTTCAAGTGATGATGTTTTCGCATTATTGGATTCGATAGACATAGATAGGGACTAAGAGGATGATGTGGACAATTTGTTGTACGATTCTGACACAGAATTTGTTTCGGATGAACCACTAGGTGGAAAACCTGAGGACGATCCACAAAAACCATTCCAGATGCCCATATAAACATCGCATGGCAAAATTGAGGAACCTCCGTCCAAAAAAGTTAAAGACGACATTCAAGCTATGAAATGGAAACATCAGAGTAAAAAAATCGAGTGTGTAACGCCTTCCAAGAAAAGCTCATCCATAAGGTAACATGGGTACATCCTAGATCAAAACATGGGCATATATTAAACTACATCATGACACGAAAGCGTAACTTTAAAGACTTATACAAAGTAAGATTTTTGCGAAGTACAGATAGCATGTTCATGCTAAAACTGATACGCCTACCAGGAAATAGGTCAAAGCAACTGAATTTGAAGTGCCCAAGCGCATTGATGTTTCCAAGTTACCAAGTGAACATGTACATGAAAATCTCAGGAACAAATTTTATAACATCGCATTTGATGGAACCTGGGAGCAGTTCAAATTACAAGTGTACTCTAAAGGTGCTGATGTTCTCAGCCTAAGATAAGTCAAACATAGAAACTGGCTTGATGAGAACGATATTGAAATCACCTATCTCCTGGAGGAGAAACACAAACTTCATGAGAAATTTCTGTCTACTTCCAGTCAACCTAAGGCAGGCCCCCAAAAAACGTTCAAGGAACCAAAATCGAAACTACAGCGTGAGATTCGCGAAATGAAAAACAGATGTTGGTCCGAAATGCCAGCCGAAATTCAGTATTACTGTAAAGATCCAAAAGTTTAGTACAATAAAATTAGACAAGTGTTTTAATCACAAACTACAACAGTGGTCCCCTTGGAAACTAGAGATAGTTCTATGCTGCTCAAAGATGCTGAAAACGTTATAGTACGTTGGGCAAAACATTTTACTGATTTTTTTGGTAATCCATCTGAAATAGATGGATTAATTATTGCTCAAACCCAAAAGGATATCACTGAGAAGAAGACGAAAGATCCCAGCATTGATGAGGCAAAGATGCTACGAAAGAAGCTAACACTGGAAAAGCACCAAAGTTGGATGCGATATCTGTCAAATTATAGCTGTTTAAAGGAGACCTTGCTAAAGCAAGTCATATATTCCTTCTTGCTGTATAGCATGAGAATACTGTTTCTTAAGATTGGTTAGATATGATAGTGCTTTCTATTTATACAAGGAAGGGATCTTAGTTGGTGTGTGATAATCATAGAGGTATCAGTGTACTTGAAGTAGTGGGAAAAGTTCTGTTGAAGATCCGTTTAAACCGACTGATGATTTTAATCTGTCCTTCTATCATTCCAAAGATTCAACGTGGTTTCATTGCAGAACCTAGCACAGTGGATACGATATTCACTGCTCGCCAATTTATTGAGAAATGTATGGAGTAGCGAGTACGATTTTATCAAGGTTTTATTGAGCTGGCCAAAGCGTTCGATACCAACATCTTAGTACACTGTGGATGATTTTTATAAAATTTGGATGTTTTGAAAGTTTTGAAAAGACGATTAAGCAGTTAAACCATAACGTGAAGGCCCGAGCAAACTTCAGTGGTTCACTCGCAGAACCAGTATTAGTTGATAACGGTTTAAATCAGGTTGACATATTGGCTCCTGCTCTTTCCTTAATCTACTTTGCTATGATCTTTCCTGTGATATAAGGGTAGGCTTACGGTTTTCAACATCAGGCAAGGTTTTCAATGTTCGGCGTCTCAACTCGAAGTCAAAAATCGTCCAGGATCTTGTTTGTGACTTTTTGATGATGATGACCTTGTTGCACATTTAGAGGAGAAAAAACAGCTGATTATGAACAAACTTTCAAGTGCTTGCAAAGCTTTTGCCCTAACCATCAGTCGCAAGACGACTTACGTTATGTAAAGAATTTGGAAAGAGACGTGTTGGTCATTCCGTATTGAAGCGTGCTTTAAAAAAAGCTAAAAGATGAAAGTGCAATGCCTGATGATATTCGGAAGAGAATGAAGTGTGCTGTCTGTGGTTGATTTCTTCTGTCAAAAGCTAGACTGGTGAACTATCTTAAGTCACAGATTCGAAGGTAAGATAAACAATTTTATGAGGAGACCTGGCCACCTAGTCCACTGCTTCATTGTTGCGCTACTTGTGGTCCAGTCTGCAAATCAGCGAGTGGATTAAAGGCACATTTAAAGATTTATAACGAAGCTCATTTGCACGCAGCTCCAAAAGTGGAAAAGTTTATCTGTCATTTCTGCGAACCTTCATTCAAGACATGAAGCTTGTTTGAAGAGTACTCTACGTGTGTACGGACTCAGAGTAACAAGATGAAGAGATGCCAAACATCTGTCAAGAAAGAGCAATCAACTTGTATGCTTGTATGTATGTGTGTATGTATGTGTTGGGTATATGGGATAGTGTGTTAGTGGAAGCATCTTTGATTAACCTATCTGTCGCATGCTCTAATGCTGGTAGGGCATGGATGGGATCACTGGTCCACAACACTGTACTTAACTCTCACTTATGGCTCCAAGTAGTCGGTTGTACACGCCGCCAGCCATACCCCGGGACCTCCACTCGACAGTGGTGATAAACTAAGTAAGCGGAACCGGCGGCTTGCCATCAGGTTGTTGAGGGAATGCTTCCCCTTAGTGCACGAAGTCTGGAACGGCAGAGAAAGCGGACGAACCACAACTGAGGTCAACGGTTTTAATGGCGGACACAGCAAACCCCATAAAAGGAAGTAGCCCCACTTTACCAAGGGCAGACGAGGCTCTCAGCTATTCAGCAACCCGTCTAGGAGAAGGATGCTCCGAAATAAAACCTGCGGCCAGTATTCTCACTGCCATGTGGCTGTCTTTAGTACCGGCGGTTTGCGTCTCCTGGTGGAGAGGGTGGATCTTGCTCCGCACAAACAATTTTCACCTACTTGTGTGCCGGTCGTCTCGACTAACTCAAGTTCTACGGCGATGGATAGTGGTGATGGGGACAGGAAGAGGATGCTACTGGGAGTTCTTAGCCACGACTCTGCACGTAGGCGCCTCAAGGGAGACGGTCGTTTGGTTAACACCTGGGATAGATTGGCCATTTGTATCCTCCTTGGATGGCTGAGCAGGCCTATTTAGGAGCAGCGCTGCTCACCCCAGACAGGGGAAGGGAATAGAAAAGGTGCCTCAAACATCGCCTATCCCACTTGTCCCTACTGGACTGCTGCGCCTAGTTGGGCATCCAGTCTTGCGGTAAGAAATTTGGAAAGAAAATCGGACTTACCTTCGGATCTTGGAATGTTCGTACCCCGCTAGACAACAAAGATCGGGAAGAAAGAAGAACCGCCATTATTAATCGCAAGTTTCGTGACTACCGCGTTGACATAGCAGCCCTTAGCGAGACAAGACTGCAAGAGGAGTCCAGTATAGAGTAACTCGGCGCAGGCTACATTTTCTTCTGGATAGGTAAACCTGAAGGTGTGCCTTGCACTTCAGGTGTAGGCTTTGCCGCACACCACTGGCACGCAACCTTTAGACACTCCCACGAGAAATATAAGACAGAATAATGGTGCTCGACTGAAACTAGACAAAACCGACTACGCATTCATCATCAGCGCCTATGCACCCACCATGACGCACAGCGATAAAAGCAAAGACGTATTCTACGAAGAACTCAACAGTGTCATCCGGGCTACACAGAAAAAGAACAAGTTGATCATACTTGGCCACTTTAATGCACGTGTAAAGGCGGACCACACTATGTGGCCAAAGATTCTGGGATCAGCACGGCCTAGGCAAGTACAATGCAAACGGAAATCTCTTGCTGTCTATGTGCTGAACTCATGACCTTTGCATTACCAACACCTTATTCAAGCAGGCCAACAAGCACAGGGCAACCTGGAAGTACCCTAGATCTAAACACTGGCATCTGCTAGACTATATCATCGCACGCCAGCGTGACAGGAGGGACGTGAATATCACACGTGCAATGAGAGCCAGCGGTTGGCTGTCAGACTATCTTCTTCTTAGAAGTAAAATGAATCTGAAGCTTGTGCCACCGGAGAGGAGACAGCGCCAACCTCATGTGGAAAAGATTAACGTCAAAGCGCTCGCTTGTGATGATAAGGCACAAGACCTGCAAGACCGATTACACTCAAGACTTAGCTCAATCAACACTTCTGCTGACGAGAATCTGGATATCGAACCACTGTGGACCGACTTTCGTCAGATAACCCTTGGAGCCACAACCGAGGTATTGGGCTTTATGAAAAGAAAACACCAAGACTGGTCCGACGAGAATGATGCTGAAATCTCAGACATTCTACAAGCCATGCACGAGGTGGACCGTAAGAATATCGGGAGCAAACATTAACCACCCCTCAGGAAGGCATACGTGGAATGCAAAAGAGCTGCTCAGAAGTGTTTAAGAGTCATGAAAAATAAATGGTGGGAGGACAAAGCCATACAATTACAGGAGGCAGCTGAAGCACATAAGACCAAGGCACTCTTTGATGGACTCAAAGCTGTTTATGGACCAAGAATAAATGGATCAACTCCTATCCTCTCAGCCGACAACACCACTTTGCTGACGGATAAAAAAGAAATACTGTCTAGATGGGCTGATCACTTCAATTTGCTGCTGAACAAGAAGTCTGTCAAATGTGATGACGCAATGCCCGATATTCCCACATTGCCAACCCTGGAAGAGTTAGATATCGAGCCCAACGGCGCGGAAGTCACCAAGGCCATTAAGCAACTGTCTATTGGTAAAGCGGCAGGCCCCAATGGCATACCCCCAGAAGTGTACAGATGCGGTGCCGCACACATGGCTTCTGCGTTAACAATACTTTTCAGAGCATTCTGGGCGACGGTGACGTTCCGCAGGAGCTAAAGGTTGCGTCGATAATTCACCTGTATAAACGCAAAGGGAACAGAGCTCAGTGTGACAATCATCGAGATATATCTCTATTATCAATTGCAGGGAAGATTTTAGCGAGAGTCATCTTGAACCGTCATACATCCCACGTCATCGATAAAGACTACCCAGAATCACAGTGTGGTTTTCGCAGGATCTTACCAAGGCGTTTGATAAGGTTAACAGAGAAGGCCTATGGAAAATCATCCATAATATTGGCTGCTCAACAAAGCTTATTGCCATCATTAGATCATTCAACGAGGGCATGAAAGGTTGAGTGTTTGACAGCGGAACCTTTTCGGAACCATTCAACATATACAATGGCGCCAAACAAGGATGCGTCCTAGCTCCTACTCTCTTTGGGATAATCTTTGCCATCATACTCCAGTACGCATTTCGCAATTTGGACCTTGAAGTTTGCCTGTAAGTAAGATGCGATGGTGGAATCTTCAACATCAGGCGTTTTTCTGCTCTCACAAAGCTGACTGAAATCCTCGTCAGAGACCTGTTGTTTTCAGATGACTGCGCACTCTCTGCTCACAGTTTAGAAGAAATCCAAACAATAGTAGACAGGTTTTCAGACGCCGCGAAAAAGGTTTGGTCTCACAGTACGCCTGAAGAAAGCAGAAGTAATGTTTCAACCCTATCCTGGCGTTTCTCATTAAGATCCTGCCGTCGAAATTGAAGGCACTACGCTCACGTCTGTGAAGAACTTTTGTTATCTTGGTAGTGTTATGACACATAACGGCTCGCTAGGCGAAAAGATAAATCAGCGCATATCAAAAGCCAGCATAGCTTTTGAACGTCTCACCGACAGACTGTGAAAGAGTCACGATGTCAAACTGAGCACAAAAATCAGTTTGTACAAATCCGCGGTCCTATCCTCTCTGCTGTACTGCTGTGAAACGTGGATCCCCTACAGAAAACATTTTCGCCAGCTTGAAGCATTTCATATGTGCTGCCTTCGCCAAATATGCAAGATTTGCTGGCAAGACCGAGTAATATAAAATGAAGGCCTGAGTAAGCTTCAATGGTTCACTGTCAGACCAATATCAGTTGAGAATGGTGTAAAACAGGGTGACATACTGGCTCCTTCTTTTTTCTCAATCTATTTTGCTGTGATGCGTTTTCATGCTTTTAAGGATTGTGATATAGGGGTAGACATACGGTTTCGAACATCAGGCATGCTTTTCAACCTTCGGCGTCTCAATTCGAACTCCAAAACATTTCAAAATGTTCGTGAGCTTTTGTATGCAGATGATGCTGATCTTGTTGCACATTCAGAGGAGGAAATGCAGCTGATTATGAACAAACTCTGGTTCAGCATATAGAATCCCATATGCTGAACCACATATTCTTGTTTATGGGAAAAGGTTCAAGATTACTAATAGTTTGGTATATATTTGGTATATATAGGTATAATATCTTGGTAGTACACTAAGCAGAGATTGCATTCTGGATGCCGAAATAAATCACAGAATACCCAGAGTCAGTTCTGCTTTTGGTAAGTTGGAGAAACGGGTATGGTCAGATTAGGGAATTACATCAAAGACAAAGATTAGTGTTTATAAAGCATGTGTGCTTACTTCTTTGTTATATGGCTCAGAAACAGAGAATACGTATAGGCGACATCTCAAGATTTTGGAAAGGTATCATCAAAATTGTCTCAGGAGAATCCTTAACATCAGTTGGAATACTTTCACATNTTCAAGATTACTAATAGTTTGGTATATATTTGGTATATATAGGTATAATATCTTGGTAGTACACTAAGCAGAGATTGCATTCTGGATGCCGAAATAAATCACAGAATACCCAGAGTCAGTTCTGCTTTTGGTAAGTTGGAGAAACGGGTATGGTCAGATTAGGGAATTACATCAAAGACAAAGATTAGTGTTTATAAAGCATGTGTGCTTACTTCTTTGTTATATGGCTCAGAAACAGAGAATACGTATAGGCGACATCTCAAGATTTTGGAAAGGTATCATCAAAATTGTCTCAGGAGAATCCTTAACATCAGTTGGAATACTTTCACATCTGACACTACAGTCCTTGAACAATCCAACAGCACCAGCATTGAGATGTGTATCATCCAGAATCAGATGCGCTGGACCGGACACCTTGTCAAGATGGAAGATGAAAGACTCCCAAAACAGTTATTTTAGGGTGAGTTTTTAAAAGAAAAAAGACCACAACACAAGCCGAAAAAAGGTTTAAGGATCTGCTGAAGAGCAGTTTGAAACTACTGGAGATTGATGTTAATAACCGGGAAGTGATAACTGCAGACCGTCTCCTATGAAGAAAAAAAAAATTAAGCAAGGATGTAAGGAATTTGAAGAGAGACGTGTAGGTCCTGCTGTATTAAAGCGTGCTCTGAGAAGGCAGGATGAAAGAGCAGTGCCTGTGATATTCAGGAGGAAAGGAAGTGAAGTGTGTGTGGTAGATATTTTTTATCAAAAGCTGGACTGGTTAACCAAGTTATACAGTCGAATACAAGATCAACAATTTTATGAGAAAACCTTACCACCTCGTCCATCTATGCATAGTTGCACTACATGTGGTCTAGTCTGCAAATTAGCAAGCAGTCTAACGAGATATTCCAAGATTCATAATGAAGCTCATCTGCGTGCAGCTCCAAAAGTGGGAAAGTTCGTTTGTCATGTCTGTGATCGTTCATGCAAGACATAATCTGGGTTGAAGAGTCACCTGCGTGCACACGGAAACACAGTATGAAATTGAAGAGATGGCAAACTTCTGTCAAAAAGGAGCAATCATTATTATGTATGTATGTGTGGATGTACATAGATATAGATGCTTTTTATGTGTGGTATGTCTGTATGGTTGTAAAGATTATCACATCTGGGGATGGTAACACGAATAAGCTACTACTATTTACAAAATGCTTCTAATACCAGGCACAGTAAATAGCCTCTGACAACTGAAATCCAGTTTTTCACCTGTTAATGTGGCTTAGATACAGCTGTTGATCTTTATACCTCATCCGTGGCTCCTTTGATTTCAAAAACTGTAATTCAAAATTCTTCTTAGTGTGCCATCGTTATCAGAATAGATCGTTTTAAAGTATGGAACGATCAAGCAAGTCAGCATTGGTAAGGCCCTTATTTAGGTGGTGTTCCTGTTAAATTACTGAAAGTTTCAGGTAAAAGTATTATCTAAACAATAATTGGTCTTATTATAAACAGTTGGCCTGGTGCTTCCATTCACCAGATTTGAACTGATGGCGTTTCTTAACTATTTCTTTGTTTGCACTTTTAGAAACTTGATTGATCTTTTCAATAAGTCCATCATGTGATCAAATTGATTTATTGACATTGATCAAAAGGTGTTGGTTTATTTGGATTACGTAAGCCCAAGCCGGTGAAAATAACTTTAAAAGAGAACACTGGCTCCTTATTTGGTTAACTGTTGTAACCACTACCAAACTATGACAATAATATTTTTTAAAAGGGTGTTTAAAAAAGAGCTATTTATACAAGAGAATAAAGAAAGGCAAATGATAATATTCAAGTTAGAGAGGGAGAGAGAGAGAGAGAGAGAGAGAGAGAGAGAGAGAGAGAGAGAGAGAGTGAGAGAGAGAGAGAGAGTGTGTGTGTGTGTGTGGAAAGGGAGGGAGAGAACAAAGAAAGGAGAGAGAACACTTGATCAGTTAATCAAATCGGATGGATTATGTGAAAGAAAAAGAATTTTAACAACCCGTTTGTATGTGCTTTATTGATCATGATTAAAGCCCGGACAATTATGCATTTGCATAAATGCATATTTTTTAGGAATATTTTCGTACAAGCTCGGGTTTTCATCCCTCTTGTTAGAAGAACGCAAAAGGAGTGCTTTGTTAAATGCATAAAATGCATATGTACCCTTTTGGTTATGGAATAGTGCATATTTTTCATAATTTGGCATTTTAGTGCATATTTCTGCATAATTTGGCGTTTTTGGTACATATTGTTTTAAAACATAGAACCTTTAATGTGTATTTTGACAATAAAATCCGAAAACAAAGTGAATAATTCAAATCTCCAGTCATTGAGTCTCTCCTACATATACAATGAAAAGTTTGCATCTGCCTGTGTTACTAATATAACTTGACAGTTTCGTGCTGATGTAATCCGCAGAGAAGATCAATTTCACTTCTGAATGTGTTTGTTTATGATTTAAGATGATAAACGAACATTTCCTGAGGTGGATAAACTTATAAGTTCCGTGAAGAAAATATTCAAAAAGTCTCCCCACCGACAGGCAGTTTTTAAAGAGATGGCACACCTTCAACTTCCTCTGTAGCTCATACTTACGCACTGGGGGACCTGGCTAAGGCTACACAGTATTATTGTGACAACTGGCAACTCGTCAAGGATATAGTTTCTACATTGGACTGCAATAGTGCCACTGCAATTTCATGCTCAAACACTGTTTTAGAATGACTTCGTTGGAGCTAACTTAGCCTGCATCTCAGCTCACTTTAAGGCTCTACCATCATTTATCGCGGATTGGAGCTTGGATGTCAACCATTGGAGCAGTTATTGGATGCAGTTAAGAAATTCCAGCATGACTTGCAACCATCCACATCCCCGATAGCACAAGCCTGGAGCGAAAAGCTGCTGGGCGTGTTAAAGAAAAACCCTGCGTACGAGGATATTTATGTAATCTCGGATATTATTCGCGGTTCAAGAGTAGAGATGGTTAAAGGACTCAGTGCGTCTGAAGTTGCAAGTTTCAAATATACACCAGTCACCAGTTGTGACGTTGAACGCAGCTTTTCGAAAATAAAACAAGTGTTATCAAACAAGCGACGCTCATTGACTATGGAACATCTGGACTGGATACTCGTTACCCTCTGCAATGCATAAGAGGTTGGTTATATTTAGCTATGCCCTGTGATCTTAGAGAGCTCTTGGTGCATATTTCCAGGTTTTTATCACATATTTTGAGGTTTTTTACAGCACTTTTATGTGGATATTTTGGATTTTTTAGTGCATAACTATCCGGGCTTTAATCATAATAAAGCATTTGAACAGCTTGTGGAACATCGTGGTTAAAACTGATCTCCCGCACGATCTAACCTCTATGAAAATCAAGAAGCAAGTGTTAGAACAGAAAATGAAGAATAAATGATCTTCGGTATCCTGACGACACAACACTTCTCGCTATTGACGTTGATGGGCTGAAGAGAATCTTGACGAATGTAAAAGAACAAACTGAGAAACTGGTGTTTTACTTAAACATCAGGAGAAACAAGATTATGGCGACCAAAGATAATGTGCAATTAAAACCACGTAAGGACAAATTAAAGTGGTCAAATCATTAAAATTTTGGAATCCAAAATCGAAGACCGCGGATCATCTAAGCAGACAAAATGAAAAGGTTAACACTTGGTAGAGCTGCTATGACGCGTCTGTCAAAGATCTGGAAAAACAAAAACATTTCATTGGCAACAAAGTCGAAACTAGTTATCACTCTGTGTTTCCTAGTGTGAAGTATTGAAGCGAATAATGGACGGTGAGAAAACTTGAGGGAACGCGCATTGACTGATTTGATTTATGGTGTTGATGGAAGATGCTCAACATACCGTATAGCAAAGGAAGATCAAATACATCAGTGCTAGAGGAAGTGAAAACTCCGCCATGGCCGGTCCCAAGCCCGGATGAGAAAGGAGGAGGGTTTGGCAAGGGACCAATCACCCCTTCCCATAAAACAACCACCGATTACGGAAACTTGGACAGCAAACAATATGAAAACCTATGGTCTCAGAACCATGTCGTGTGAAATCCCTGAAGATAATGACCTCAGATGGGAAGGCACGCATATGACGGCTGGGGGCGAAAGCCTATGGGAAGTCTCCAACCTGAGAACGACATGCATGAGATCACTTCTAACACCAAAAAGATACATCCATGTAGGATGTTGGAATGTAAGAACCATGTACACCACCGGAAAAACTGCAATAATAGCAAGGGAAATGAGGAAATACCATCTACAGATACTAGGCATAAGCGAAGCAAGATGGACTGGTTTCGGAGAAGTGAAGGTCAACACTGGAGAGTCTGTACTGTATTCTGGATCAGATGAACAACATCATAGAGGCGTAGGAATCATGTTGAGCCCTGAGACTAGGAAATGCCTAATCAAGTGGAATCCAGTGAATGAGAGGATCATTAGTGCTAGATTCAATTCAAAATATGTAAAAGCCACCATTATTCAGATCTACAGCCCTACAAATGATGCAGATGAAGAGGAGAAGGATGATTTCTACGAACAACTACAGAAAGAGATTGAGTCAACACCGAAGCATGACATGTTGATTGTTATGGGAGACGCAAATGCCAAAGTGGGTTGTAACAACAAAAACCATGAGAAAGTTTTAGGGAAAGAAGGCTTAGGCGTCATGAATGAGAATGGCGAAAGACTTATTGAGTTATGCGAAGAAAATGATCTTGTGATTGGAGGCACATGCTTCAAACACAAAAATATTCACAAATACACATGGACCTCACCAAACAACAGAGACAAAAACCAAATTGATCACTTCATCATCAATGGCAGATACAGGAGGTCTCTCGCTGATGTACGAGCCATGAGAGGTGCAGATGCTGGAACTGACCATAACCTTGTGGTCGGCAAAGTGAAGCTTAGGCTTTCGAGACACAAACTCAAGAACACCAGCAGAAGGGCAACATTCAACACTGCACTTCTGAAACAAAAGGAAATCCAAAAGCAATTCACAGTAGAGTTGAAAAACAGGTTTGAAGCACTGGAAGAGAGCATGGAAACAACCATGGAAGAGGCAAACATACAAAAAGAATGGGAAGATTTTACCACAATCTACACGGAGACAGCTGAAAAGATCCTGGGTAGGAAAAGGAAGGAGCATAAAGAGTGGATAAGCAGTGAAACTTGGAAAGCTATAGACGAAAGGAAGAAAGTGAAAAATGAGATAAACTGTGCAAGATCAGAGAGAATTCGTGCTATCAAAAAACAGAAGTATAGTGAGATGGACAAGAGTGTAAAGAAAAAGGTCAGAGAAGATAAACGTAAGATGATAAATGGGCTCGCTGAAGAAGCGGAGCATGCAGCAAAAAACAATGACATGGGAACTCTGTACAGGATTACGAAGCTATTGTGCAACAAGAGAAAGAAATCAGCAACTGGCGTGAGAGACAAAACTGGTAAGCTACTCATTGAAGATGGTCAGATACTTCAAAGATGGAAAGAACACTTCAAAGAAGTATTAAATGTTGAGAATGAATGTGACAAAAATGTAGAGGAAGATGAGTTTGAGAGCGGTAATGTCGAAACCATCGAAGAAATCAACACAGGGCCCTTCACAGAAGAGGAAGTGAAGATAGCAGTAAAAAAGTTGAAGAGCAATAAAGCAGCAGGAGTAGATAACATCAGCGGAGAAATGTTAAAAGCTGGAAGCAAGATCACATACAAGAGATTACTACACATGTTCGAAAAAGTGAGAGAGAACATCAATATGCCAAGTGACTGGAAGAAATCAATGATAGCTAAAGTACCAAAGAAAGGTGACCTTACCAAATGCGACAATAGTAGAGGAATATCCCTGCTCTCCATACCTGGGAAAGTCTTCGGCAGAGTTGTTTTAGAAAGAATCAGGAAAGGAGCAGAAGAAAAGCTGAGAAATGAGCAGGCAGCATATAGAAAAGGACATGGGACAGCTGAGCAGATTTTCATACTTCGAAATATTGTTGAACAGTGCATTGAGTGGCAAGCATCACTGTACATTAACTTTATTGACTTCCGTAAAGCTTTCGATAGCATCGACAGAGAGAAGCTCTGGAAGATTCTGAAGTTTTATGGAGTTCCAGATCTCTTCATAGAGATCATAAAGGAAATGTACAGAGAAAGTAGTAGTTGCGTCATTAACAACGGGCAGACATCAGAGTGGTTCTCTGTAAACACTGGAGTTCGACAAGGCTGTGTGATGTCAGGCTTCCTCTTCATTATTACTGTGGATTGGGTCATGAGGAAAGCAACAACGGCAAAGAAAACAGGAATAAGATGGAAGTTTACCACCCAGCTTGAAGACTTAGACTATGCAGACGATATCGCCCTCCTGTCCAGCAAGCACCAACATATGCAGGAAAAAACTGAAAAGCTATGTAAATATGCTGAAAGCGTCGGTCTCAAAATCAACACAGACAAGACCAAGGTGTTGAGACTTAATCACAAGGAAAACCGCCCAATCGAGATCAAGGGCAGAACTGTTGAAGATGTGGACACCTTCACATACCTCGGTGCCATAATAAACAAAACAGGAGGATCCACTGAAGATATCACACATAGGCTGAGTCTAGCAAGAAATGCGTTTGCCATGCTTAACCCACTCTGGAAGTCAAACCAATACAGTAGTAAGACAAAGATTCGAGTGTATAACAGCAACGTGATGTCCATGCTACTCTATGGAGGAGAGATGTGGAAATTAAATGGAAATGATGTCACCAGACTGGAAATATTTCAGAGAAAATGTCTGAAAAGGATTCTCCGTATCTTCTGGCCCACAAAAGTCACAAACACCGAGCTCTACCTTAGGACGAAGACCAATCCAGTAGGAGAGCTCATAAGGTGTAGGAGATGGAGATGGATTGGACATACTCTGAGGAAACCACAAAATGATAGCTGTAGAGTAGCCCTAACATGGACACCAGAGGGGAAAAGAAAGAGAGGACGCCCGCGAACAACATGGCGGAGGAGTGCGGAAGCAGAAAGAAATGACCTGGGATGGCAAACATGGAACGAAGTTAGGAACATAGCCAAAGACAGAGAGAGATGGCGGAGGATGCTGTCAAGCCTTATGAGCCGCCCATGGCTCGAAGAGGATAAGTAAGTAAGTAAGAGGAAGTGAAATCATAATATCCATTGAAAGCCTTGATTACTAAGGAGAATCGGTCGCACTTCGGCTTATTATGAGAACAACTGACAATATTGAAGTCATTGATGCTAGGGATGTGCAGTGGTAGAAGGAAACAGGACGCTCCAGTCACACGGTGAATGGACGATGTAAAGAGGGTGACAGGAATGACTCTCAACATGTTAGAAGTATGACACTGGGTGAAGACAAATGGAGACAGATGATCCTGCGCATCTCTAGGAGCGTCTCGTCTCGACTCGACGGAAAAAGATAAGAAGGTAGGGTGAGTTAAATTTATCTTTAACAACCTATTGCTGGCATGATACTTTTTTTTCTTTCTGTAACTCATGAACTTTGTGTATTCCACAGTATCAAAAAATTCTTCATGTGAACTTGTATACCAAAAAGAAGCCAAGTAGTTGCCCTGAAAAAGAAAGATTTGAATTGGAAATGGTACCTCAGGTTGAGATGAGTGGGATTGTTGCTTTGTCTTCCTAGCTTCCGGAGATAGTAAGTAAACACTAACTTCTGTAACTTCATTATTGGATATTTTTTACAAAAATATTCAAGGAAACAGCCGCCACTGAGTACTGCTTAACAACAGCACTCACCTTGGAATTTTTCAAGAAAACAATTATGCAAATTAAGTATTTTTTATTAATAAAATTAAGGTGTAAGGCTCAACTGACAGCATTTTATCTTTCCCAACGAATTTGTCGTGTGATAACAACTGATTTCCAATAAACTTTACAACCAAAGACACCCTATTATCAATTGCATATTTCAATAGTATTACGGCCGTAACAGAAGCAAACATTATTTTCACCTTTCTTAATACAAATAGTAATTTTATCTGAATATTTCATATTATTTATTATCACATGGTTTTTTCATGTTTATACCTTAGTAAGCCCAGTACTCATGAACCTTCTCAACATCCAAACATTATTAGCTGAGATTACATTTCTATTTGTTTCATCATCATCACTACGAATCAATGGTAATGACCAACACATATTCTGTCCCTAAAATAATATTGCATGTTATATGTCGAGCCTGATTTATTTTGTTCAACCGCGTACAATACTTTAGTTTTTAGCAAAAATGTAGGAAGTATACTTTCCCATATTTTAGACTTAAATGCCCATCTGGATGTTCTTCTAATGCGTTACACGTAAACATTCATTAGAGTTGTAAATAAATACGTTAGAATAAGTGTAAATACGTTAGCGGTATTTAAACTTATTCTTAGTTTATCATCAAATTCAAAAACATCAAAACCCTAGTTGGTGCGGCATTGAATTGTGAGTGTTGCTGATCCTTTTGAGTTAAATTCTACGTAATGAAGCCACTAATAGTTTGTTTTGTGTATCAGTAATTGATAGTAGACTACTAAATGAAATTTATAATTGCATTTATAACAGAACAATCAAAAGTGTAAACATTTTACAAGATAGAAATGCATCTGTGTACCCTGTTTATAATCAAACCACCTGCTAGAATAATGTATTCGTAAAACAATGACTTGCAAGGGCTGTTTAAATCAATCAGACCAATTTTGCTATGTTTGTGGCCAGCTTACATCCACGAAGCAAAGAAAAAAGAACAGAATTAAATTGAAGACACCATATTAGTGTTATTTTGAATGAAAACTTAGAAACTAAGATACGCAAGAGGTACAAAGTATGTGTTTTTCAATGCAGGATTTACAAAGTGACTATCCTGATCGCTAATTTTGCTAATCAATTGTTCTGGTAACTCTGAAAATAAATCAAACGTTATTTATTGAGTATGTAAATCGGCTTTAAAGCTCCTCCACGTCAGCCTGAAAACCTTGTTCCTTTACGTCTTGCAAATATTCGCATGGGTAGTGACATCAGTTGTAATGATGAACTTATTGAGATAAGTTCATCATAAATCAAGAGGAACTTTATGGTCTTGATAGAGATTTAGGTCTGGCGAAAAAAAAAAGCTGAGTTGTTAGGGTCGGGACTACAACAATGGAACTCACTATAGCGAGGGGCCAATAAAACTCTATTGTAAAAATAATTTTTATTTTGTTCCATCCTTTTCAGCTCTAGGTTATCAATATATACCCTCCTAATGGCGATTATTCCTTGGTGCAAGTAAAATTAATTTGAAAGCTGTACTACTGCAAACTGTTAAGGAAAAGCCTTCTGCACCTGTAGCAAGTACAGTAGCCTTTAAGAAACTTCAGAGTCCATGACCCTTCTTAAACTTAGCAGATATTTCGAATACGTGTGAAATTTTTGTAAAGACAACAGTACTTTCTCTCTTAATGGAATTGGAAATGTGATATACAAAACATATGTGCTTCCTTTGCCTTTTAAACAGTCGTGATTATGTAAATTATTGAACTGCCAAGAAATAATCTGAAATGAGAGTTTTCATTGTTAATAGATACAATTCTCAGCAGTTGCATGTGGATCCACAAAGGTTATTTTTCTCCACTTCACATTTAACTTGGTCTGACGAAAAACTTTGTTAATGTAATGGATAGGAATATGGCTTAATTTCATTGTATGAAAGAGAACTTTGAAGGAGTCAAAAATAAAAAAAAGCGGAAAATAGGAAATTTCGTTAGACCTGAGATACGGAAAGTTATGCATGATGATTCTCTTCGAGAAAAGCTAACCAGCTTTAAACTTGCAACCTGGAATGCATTTGTAAATGAAGCAAAAGAAAATGTAAAGGAAAATATTTCTCTCATGTGCCTTTTTACTTCCTACTCAACTGCAACATGGAGTTTATTATATTAAGAGTTCGAAATCGCTTTTTGAAATTAGATCTTATAGAACAAATGCTGCACATTTTAGGTTTTGTTGCTGAACTCAATCTACATTCATAGGGCACTCATCTATTTAACTGCAATTACATACAGCAATAGCCTTGTATTGATTTTTTTGACTTTTTGCACTGTCAGTGTTAATTAAAGAGAGCATTTTCTCAATTCAACTAAAGGTTACTGTTATTGAATGTCGGGAAGAAATTTTTGTTACAGCTGGATATTCTGTAAAGTTCTTTTCCAATAGTGTGAGAGAAATGCTGACTAGATGTTGGTATTATCGATTTGCTGTGTGTTGGTTTTAATCAAATTTTTTACTAGAGCAGCTTCTTTTTTCGTAACTTTATCTGGCATTTTTGAATTGCTGTTAATCTGAACTAGTGAAGACACATATCTTTCCCTTTTAAACCACAAGGCTGGTGTAGTGAATTACACAGAGGTCTTAAGTGTAGGGATAGGAGACAAGACTCTGAAGCTAACTCTTTTCTTCGGTATTGCAGAAAAAAACAAAATAGCCCTTGCTCTACATACAGCAGTGGTATTGTACCAGTTTTATGAATATAAAAAGTGTATGTCAAGATCCTTGGAAAAATAACTTAAAAATGAATAATTCAATAGAAATTCTACTGCAGTTTTTTCTCGATGTTCTTGCACTTATTAGTCATCCTGGATTTTTCAAGAACTTGGAAAAATCCCATCACTAACTGTAAAATGATAAACACATTGCAACAAGATGGCCGTACCAACTGAATGACCACGGTCAGGATTAAAACTGAGGCACTTCCCTATGATAAATTTGGAGTCCTTTATTTTACCCCAGTTTGATGATCCTTTTCTATTTATTGTTGAAATTGCAAATTTGGAGAGTAAACTTTAATAAAACCAAAATTACATCTTCTATTTCTCCGCAGGTTAATATTATTTCCAGTGACATTCGTCAGCCAAACGATGATATGGTATATGGGGTATAATATGCCTACAGAGAGGCTGTTTTATGGCAATGGATAGGCGTGGTTTTTCTGGTCAAGTAAAAATGTCAGGCTTTTTAGAATAGCTCCAACCCATTGATCTTGATTGTACCAGAAAGCTAAATATAATACAAGAGATAAACTGATGACTATGACTATTACAATAAGGATGATGATGGTAGTAATGATGATGATGTTGATGACGATGACAATGACAAACAGTGTGGCTTTGCAAAAAATTTTATGATGAATTATGGGTTGAGGCAAGAGTGTATTTAATATTGGAAGGTACATGTATTCAAACTATCATTAATCATGTCATATATCAATTAAAGTTTAATTAAGACTATTTTCAATAAAATCAATATCGCTGCTCCCATGGAGCACATTTTCTGAATTAAAGTCTGTTACCCTTGTTAGACAACCATGATCAGGGCTGTCTTCAACACACCAAATTTATTCCATATTCCTATTGCAATGTAGGATCATCTGTCCAATTTTAATTGTGGTGTTACTGAATATAGGACACTTATGCCAGGTATGTGGTACTGTATACTGTACTGGACTGATTGTTTAACAAGATCTCGGTTGAGCAGAAAATTGCTTGAAGATACTATGACAAAACCAGATAGATAAGAAGATGTAAGTGTGCTGTCAATAAAAGACGACAAGAGCAAACTTTGATGAGGATAACAAAAGGTTATCAATTCTTTACATTCGTAAAAACTTTGCATTGCATGTGTGTGTGCACGTGCATCTGACTGACTCACCTTCTTTCTTGAAAAAGATAGTTTGTCACAATGGTTACGTAAAAGTACTTACAAAACATCAATGAAACATAGAACGTATGATAATAGGAAAGAAAGAAGGAAGATTATGTTCATACTGGTTGTGATGATACCAGAGTTTTGTTCTAACATTTAAAGCAGTCGAGGCCCTTCAAAACCACAAACTGTTTGTGCCCTCGAAGGATGGGACATTCTTCACTGAAGGACTTGACCAAAAATTGAAAACGCATTGGACTTGAATGTTTAAGCCCACGGTGTTAAACAAAGGGATTGAAAAGTCACCTATTTTACACTGTACTCTGCGTTGGCTCATTCTCTTGCTTTGGGAAAAGTTTTAATTTAACAATTGGAAGGGATTTTCATTAGTAGTAGCAGCAAGGCCGGTCCTATTGAAGACGAAGTACCGGTAATATCTGACGTGTATATGTTCCAGATTTTAAGTGTAGCTCTTGCTGTGGTAGAGAAACGACAGGTAAACTATTCTATGACCCATAGGTGTAAAATAGGGTTCGCGAGCCACAATAAACTAGTGAAAAAGTGCAACTTATTGATTCTTTGAACTGTGAACCATTCCTGTAATTTTTTGCCAGCCATTAATGCTTTCCAATGTTGGCGGTAATCCTACAAAATCAGCATTTGATAAGGAATACGTTTGTTGTTCTTGATGCCTACCAGTCACGTCCATTCTCAAGCAATCAAAACGGGACGGTCCGGAATTAATAGTTTTACAGATGACGGAGGACTTTAGATAGGACAGCCACAGCGAGTGACAATATCAGTATTGAGTTCAAAGTGTCTCTTTTTATTTAATATTAATATACTTAATGTGAACCTCTGCCTACCTCAGGAGCCCTGGTACTGGTGATATATAGATATAGAGAGAGAAAGAGAGAGAAGAGAGAGAGACAGAGAGAGAGACAGAGAGAGGGGCAGAGAGAGACAGAGAGAGACACAGAGAGACACAGAGAGAGAAAGACAGAGAGAGACAGAGAGAGAGAGAGAGAGAGAGAGAGAGAGAGAGGGAGAGAGAGAGAGAGAAAGAGAAAGACTGAAAGATCGACAGGCAAATAGACAGAGACAAACATATTATTTGCTCTAGAGAGACAGGTTTGCTTTGTTAAAAGTTTTGATATTGTTTTTTGGCTTGATGTTGTTTCCTAATTTGAAGAAAAATAAGTAGTATTTTGAACCTAGCATAACACAAAAAATAAAAGCACAGCGTATGTATTTTCCCTTTAGATGGGATTCTCGACCTTGACATAATTGTTTTAGATACCCTTTTCAATGACATCCCTTAAATTCATTTTCTATTTTTAATGTTAAAATATTTCTTGATTGATCTAAATGTTGTACTAAACTCGATTTATCATTTAGGTTACTGCTTGATCATGAGACGTACTGTGAACGTATCATATTGGTTCACCACAGTCCTGAAGAAGATTCTGTTATATGGTTTTTATGTTGCAATGATAACATTAAGAAAACATATTAAGCTGTACGAAGCAGGAACAGTTTTCAGATCAACAGGATTTTGAAACTGGAAGAATGACACAGGTTGTTTTGAGAAGCACCAAGAATCTGAATGTCATAAAGTAGCACACTCATTCCATACCACCATCTTGTCATGTCAAAATCTTATTGACAAAACAAATATTAATGCTGCTAATAAAAGGAAACAAGAGAGAAAGTATTTGATAAAAAATATTTGATATTTACAATATTTGGAAAGACAAAGCATTCCTTTATAAGGAAATGATGGTGATGACAATTTTAAACAACTTTTGTTTCTTCGGGGAAAATATGACAACAAGCTAAGTCAAAGGTTTGCAGCATTAAAAAATATAACACGTTGAATTTCCAAAAGAGTTACTGAAAATTATGTCAGGACCTAGTTTAGTTGTCCTTTTTGTGTTGCTCTTCAAAATTATATTTCAGATTACCATCCAGGCTCGCTCCCAGGGATTCATTCTTGCTTTTTGTATTCTCCGCTTTGAAGAAACCCTGGGATCATGGTTGATTATCATTGAGTTTAAGACTAAATATAAAGCCATTTTTTCGTTTTTATGGATATTTGAATGATGGTTATAAATGGCTGATTTTATTTAGTTTAGCCAAAGACTACGAAAAAATCATTACAGTATAGCCTAACAAAAGAGCCTTTTGATTGAAAGTACTCAGGTCCCCAATATGAAAAGTGTACCAATACCCCTATAACTTTCCAAACTATGTATTAAGAATTCTTGCATCCACGATCAAGGACTTCTAGTTATTTTACTGAGATATATATCTATCTATATATCTATGTATATGAATATATATGTGTATATATGTAGATATGTGTCTATATGTGTATTTAAAATTGCAATCCTGCACGGTTGCTTCTGTATATTTCTCTTAACTGCCTATCCACTCCTCATTAATATTTACTGCAGTCTTTTTTTGATGGTCAGTCTTTCATGATTCATTGAGTATCATCTTTTTCTCACTGGTAAGCCTTCCAAAATACGTTCAATCGTTGCCATCTTCCAAACTTTATCCTTCTTTCATTTTTCCTCTTGACGAGTCATTCAATTTTCGTGTTAGCGTCACCATGACCTAGTTTTCGTTCTTATGAGTCATTACCTGACTCTCCATTGTTTTCTATCAAAGGCTTTGATAGCAAGATAGTACAAGTTTTAAATGTTTAAGAAGAAAAACAGCTGGAGTGACGTTCACCTGAAAATTTAAGTTTGAATTTGCAATCATTCATTTCAGCTCATAAACCGAACAGTTATCAGCTAATATATTACTGTTCTTAATGAGCTATGCATAAATTGAAAGATAACCTACAGGTGCACTGTGGCACATGAACATGGTAGGAAAAGAAAGTAAAAGTACAAATTTTGCATTACTGAAAATGGCCATTTCTTATTTATGACTCTATTAAAGATAATGAACCGTCTGATTTTGTATTATCTTGTTTTACTTTTCAAAAACTTGCCACTACAGTCAGTATTTCAATATTTACAGCTCATAGAATTTTCAAAGAATTAATTTCACGTGTTCAAATGGTTAGCATGAAAGCAACAGAAGACAAAAGGTCATCACTGCTTTTCTGTACTTCTGAATATTGCTGCCTGATCTGATCTTCGTTGCGATCAAGGATAGACATAACATAACCAAGGGTTGATCTAATTAGGGAATTAAAATAAAGAACCAAATTGCCTTGATCTCTACTTACATTGAAATGGAATTTTCCCACCACCATTAATAATAGCTATCTAATAATTTGTGGCTATAAATCAGTCCTACGTGTTGCATGTTGATTGTGAAGTAGAAAAACAATTTCCATAACCATTCCTGACTAACATTCTATTTACTGGTGCTTTTAACAATACCTCTCACTTATAGTATAAATATATTTCCAATGAGTATTTCAAATTATGCTGAAGAGCAATTTTAGTACGGTCTCGCCAACATCTAAGCAGATGGATGCTGGTATTTTCAATATATTCTACCCGGTTCTATGACTTTTAAATCAAAAACAGGCGCTTTAGTCTCTACCTGATCGTACAGCGAGAGAGGAATAATAATTATTGTTTAGCGCTTTTCATAATAGCATTCTATGTAATGGATGTTGCGCAATGCATATTTCATAATGCAGTGTAAACACAAAGTTCCAATTAGCATTACCAATTTTATTGTGTCGTTTTTTTCATCTTGGAAAATAGCTTTGACTGAACATGTATTCCTCCCTTTACCTTTGTAGGTTACATCTGAATTATGCAATGGTGATTTAAAAATTAAATATGTTTTTGTATACTAGAATATCTTGGAGTATATTTTATTATGCATCACATGGCACAAATTCTATTTAATTTTGTTGTATTTCGTAAGATAGCATAAGATTTATTCTAATATATACATTAATGACCATCTTACTTTTCCTTCAGCATCTTCAGATAAGGTTCAATGTCCGCATCCTTTTTTTAAGAGCCTTCCACAAATAGCAGCTAATGAGAAAGTCGCTCAGTTAAAGCCTTATCTCCGTTTTTAATCTTATAACCAGATTTCACAAAATATTCTAATCCTTAAAAGCCTTTTCAAAAACAATATTTCTCAAAATTTCTCTGGTTTTAACATTTCAGGCTAGGCGTGGCTAATTTAAATGTTTGTAGTTTGAAAGAGAGCTCTACTATAAAGAGTAAGAGTAAGTGAGAGTTAATAAGAGTTAGTAATAGTGAGTGAGAGCAAATCACAGCGAATGGCAAGAAGTGAAAGTAACTGCGTCTGTGGGTGGGTAAGTTAGTGAGTAATTCAGTGACTCATTCGCTTATCTTCACAATATTTCGTTTCTATGCTTCTACTTCTACTAACCTAAAACGATTTACCTGGTTAGTAAAAATATCCCGTTAAAGATGATAAGATATTATAAGTAGATCACCAGAGCCTTTTTTTAAACACAAAATTCTCACAGTTATGAGGAACGATACAAGACTAAACAATGTTGAGGGCCACATATTTTTCACTTGTCTGAAAATAGAACAGATAGGAAACAAAAAAGGGATTTTTAGTATTTAAAAATTTATCTAACCCAGAAATAATCTGCTCAACATGGTTGTTCCGGGATTTTATACTTAGAAATTAATCTCTGGATGAATATCTCCAAACATTTAGTTTTTATATAGTCTGGTCCTCTCCCTTACAATATTTTACCCTCGTTAATTGATACGTCTTTTCATTAAAATTCTTAAAACACCAGTTATTCAAATGATTTAAAGATATTTTTGACCAAGGATTTAAAATAACCATAAAGCAGGATAACTTCAGTAAAGTCCTAATATTAATCAGAATATAGTAAGATTTTGGAATTAAGAGTTCTTGCAACTCTAAGTGAATTAATGAAATCCAAATAGAACTTTCTGTAATGCTGAACACCTCGGCTTTCAAGTTATATAAAATAATAAATACTTTACCTAAGTCTTGGATGTATGGAAAGAGAAACTATGTTAAGCCCACACTGTAAAATTGCTTATAATGGTCTTATGATGATAGTAAGATTAATAGTATGGATAATAGTATTAAAGAAATACGAGCGAAATAAGAGCGAAAAGCATACCTTCAAAGATGCTGAGGGCGGATGATTTTATATAAATGATGATGAGCAGAAATGGTTTTGAATAGAAAATATATACTAAATATGGAAAGAATTTGGAATTAAAGCCATCGGCAAAAGGAGGAAAATAATTATTTATTCCCTCCCTACTGGATTCGAACCAAATTTTGAGGCTAGCTGCTTTAATAAAGAAACCAAATCATTTTTTTCCATAGAATTGTAAATTCTCTTTTACAGTGTGTTTTTTCCCCACAATTTTTCTTACTCTATTTTTCATGACGATAAAATGTTGCTGGTTTAAAAAAGTAATTGTCACTATTTAGTTGACCTCAACTTGATATATGTACACTTGGTTTAGATTGCTAAGGATAGCGATCTGAGAAAAGAATGGAATATATTATTGAAAGATTGGGATTAAAGGTATCTGATTAAGATCTTTATGTCAAAAGCTAAATGGTTAGAGAAGATGGTCATCGGTTATTGGGGCATCGTTTGATTTAATCTATATTCCACTTAATGTTTCTTAAAATAAAACTGGAAATTATGAGTGTCTCACTCGCAGAATCACAAAATCTCTAGCTTTAGAATCTCCCTGACTAGACTCCTTCTAGTCAGGGAGATACTAAAGCTAGGTCAAATTTGACAAAAAGCAAGGTCAAACTTGACAAAAGTAATAAGTACACTTGATTTCTGAAGATATATGTGTTCAACAACATGTTGGGGCATAGATGTAAGAGCTTTATCATGTCATGAGTCGTAAGCTTTTTTTGTTATGTTGGGGCATCTTTGGAGGATCATTGATTTTATTTTACTCATGAAACACCAAGCTTTTACATTTTTGAATATTCTCTTATATTTAGAGCACTAATGTTTGTCTGCCTGTCTGTGTGATCGGGGTTGGCGTCCAAACGGGTAGACCGATCACAGCCAAACTTGGCACGAGCATGGAGGAACATCCGGGGCGTAACTCAGGTCTATCTAGGTTGACATCATTAACCGGAAGTGACGTTATAGGGTTAAATATGTATTTTGAAGATTCTTATCTGACTATAAGGGGCACAGTATTTGTATGATTGACACCAAACTTGGACGAAACCTCCATGGGAACACAGAGGAGAAATTAGAGGTACAGCAAGTACGTCATGAAACAGGAAGTGGCCTTTCTGTACAAGAAGTGGAGCTGTTTCCAGCCCAAGAGACCTCCAATTGCAGCGAAACTTTGCAGAAGGTTGTAGCTCAGCCTGACAGACATCGTAAGGACTAAAACAGAACTGGAAGTGACCTCACCTAACCAGAAGTGACCCGCTAAACAGGAAGTAAGGCATTTTTGGGCATAAGGAAGCTCCGATTGCAGCGAAATTTGGTGGGAGGTTATACGACTGCCTAACAAACATAAAGGGAGGACTAAAAAATAGAACGTAAAGTAACCCCATCAAACCAGAAGTAGAGCTGTTTCATGCCCCAGAGACCTCGGATTGCAGCAAAACTTTGCAGGAGGCTTTTGCTCAGCTTCACACACATTGGAAAGTCTGAAGCAGAACCGAAAGTGACTTTACCTAACCGGAAGTGACCCCCTAAACAGGAAATAGAGCTGTTTCCAGCCCCAGAAACCTCCGATTTCAATGAAACTTTGCAGGGGGCTATTGCTCAGCCAAAAGGACGTGACCTTACACAGCTGGAAGGTGGGCTAGTTTAACATTGCAAAGCTTCTATTTCGACAAAACTTGATAAGAGGCTATAGGGATGTCTAATGAACACATTGAGAGGACTGAAAAAGAACAGAAAAAAAGTTATCCTAAAGTGGGTACAAAAACAAACACAAGGGAATACCCGGGCGACAATGAGAGCACAAGAAAATACCCGGGCAAAGCTGGGTACTCTGCTAGTCATATATACTTCTATATGAAAGTGTATCATAATGTTACAATATCGCACTATCATAAAAATGTAATATTGTACTTGATAATAATAGACCACACGTTTTTGGAATATGTAACCAATGTTCTTGAGAATTAGTGGCTGCCTGTGGATATTTTTAGTGGCAGGGCTAAAATGTGCTGTTAAGAATGATGGCATATATATTGAATTGAGAGTCGAAGATCGCAAATAAATTAAAACACGAAAAAGTGTCTCACTGCATAGAAAAACAATCGTAGAATTTGCTGAGACTGAAAAGGTTTTCGTTCAATATCTTTCACTTAAATCAGCAGCTGTTGTCTCAGTTGCCAGTAAATAATCAGGATATCTTTCGATTACTTTGTCTACTTTAATCTAGTGCATAATTAAAATTGACGCTGTTGATGTATGTAGCTTGTGTCATCGTCTTTCAATAAAACGTTTCTTGTATTTCATTTAATTTCAAACAAAATGTCGAGAAATTCCTTGTAAGTAATAATGGCTAGTTTCTTGTAAAACTGTTAACTTCTTTAAGTTATCAGCAACAGAACCAAATATACACTTAGCCTTTCACGCGTGCTTTGCTTTGTGATGTCCACGAAGAAGTATTCCTTTGTTCCGCAAAACATAGGGGAATTAATTTTTTTTAAAAAACACGACACTTGCTATCCACTTCTTGATTACATCGTTGAACATTTAAACGATAGCTTGCATGCAGTGAAGAAATATTTAGGGTATCAAACATCTGAAGCTGTAGTTGATTATTAATATACACTAATGGTGATTCAAGCTTTCTCAGATAGATCTTTCAGATCAGTCGTTCCACTTTTTTTCCATGAGGGTTGACACCCAGTAATTGGGATAACCATCAAGAAAATAGTGCCGCTCGACGGAGACCAAAAAATCGTTGGTAAACCAAGTAAAATGCTTTCTTCTTTATGCTTGTCTTCATGCTTCAGATCAGTATTTTGTTGTTGTTCTTTAAACCGAAGTGACCATTGTGCACACTCATTCTCAGGGCCAATAATGGGTAACTGACACGTGTTATGTCTGAAATAGCATCAATACGCCTAAGAGGCCCCGAAAGAAGTTTTCCTGGGCACAAATTAGACTCTTTCATAATTAAAAGTAAAATCTGTACTCAGTCTAGTCAAATCTGTAAAGCCGCGTGTAAATGTTCACATTTCAAAATGAAAGTCAGAAAGATTTACTTTCTTTGTTTACGTTTTTAATAACAAAATTTACAGTTTTATTACAGGTTGAAAGGTGGAAGCGTGTTGAATAATTCGGCAAACATGAATACCCTCTGTTTCGTAAGTAATTGTAAAATGGTGGATCGATAAGAGCAAAACTATCAAGGAGTTGATCGTTACAGGAATAGTCTGCATCTTCATCGTTGACTCAGGCGGCTATTTTGTCTCAACAATTATTTTATGACAACAGTACAACCCGTTCAATACGTCTCTTCACAAAAAACTGAATCGTGATTGGCTGTTGGAGACAGAGAGCAAAATGAGGCGCTGGAAAAGAAGAAAAAAGCTCAGCTTTGTTCTCCAGCTCACGTGCAGCTCATGAGCCAAAGAAATATCTGGGTTTGCAGAGCTTGAATGCTCTTGCCTGAGGGGAAAATTCAGCTTCATAGCAATTAAAGCTCAAAGGGGCGTAAAATCAACTCCGACTAACACTAGTTCTGTGTTACAAATACTTTATTCCATTTCACATCAAGGGTCAGTTAAGCCGCACGTGTTTTCAAAGCTAACAGAAATTTTCTGAATGAGAACTTGCATATTCTTTATCACACCAAGCCGGAAGTGTTCCCAACGCGAACAGAAATTTTCTGAATGAGAACTTGTGTTGTTCTTTATCACACCAATGTGACGTCACCTGGTTCAACGAACCATTTGATGAACTGGCAATCATATTTTCTGTTGGAATTAGCCATGGACTGATTAGTATTCGGTGGCGTTTATTCAAAATAGCAGACAAACAAATGGAAACTCGAGCTAGCACGTGCCCCCCTAACTTCATTGGATAATCTGCAGACCCTTATTTGTAGTTTTATTGCAGATCCAGAAAAGTTGTCCCAGACTGCTAATTTGTCCTGTGCAATTCGATTTTGGTCACCAAAGGAGTACAAATCCTTCAATTGACGAATACAAATTACATTGGGATTCCGGTCACCAGAAGACAACAGAAATGTGAGCTGTTGTAACTTTTTGCCATATCATTTGGTCCTTTTGTCTTCTTTCTTCCACCGCCTACTGCCGGCAATAAATGATCTTGAATAGGCAAGAAGCATTTTTACGACCGAAATTCCCTTGGCTTTAAACATCATTTTTTGACTTACAAAATAATCGTTAACGTTTCGCAAATTCATAAAACTAAAATGTTTCTTTTATTTTACACATCAACTCAATCTTTCTGCTAAACGTATTTTGAAATGGAGGGGCTGAATTTTCCAGGTTACCATCAGATTTTCATTGAATGTGAATCGTCGTCTTTAAATAAGCTGTTTAAAATTTAAAGATTATAGAATTCAATTAAATAAACCAGATGATTAAAAACCACTCCCAGCCCACTACACCCGCAAACAATAAAAAATAAAAGAGCATTAAAAGTTTAGCGGTCGTTCACATGTTTTCTGTTGTCAGTTGATTCGGTAAAAAAGTTTTCTATAGCGACAAAAGTATCTGGGATCTTACAACACAGCCAGTGGCGATCGTAAGAGAGAAATCAAGCGAAGACCCTCCTCCTCCTCCTCCTCAGGTACTGTGTCCTTCCAGGACGTTAGTTGTCACGCTTTTCCGCTGAACTCGGTTTTTTGCTTTTTATAACAGCTTTGTTGATCTGATGCCTGTCCATGTCGATAGACTTTTGAGGAACATCTTCCGTTCTCTTCCTCTTCCTCTTTTCCCATCTATTTTGCCAGTGAGTGCTAGGTGTTCTTAGCCTTCTTTCCTCAACACATGGCCAAGGAATGACAGTTGCCTTTTCCTGATCATGTTCAAGAGTTCTCTGTTGTAGTTGGCTCTTCTGAAAACTTCTTCGTTGCTGATATGTTCAGTCCAGGAGATCCTTAAAATTCTAGGTAGCATCCAAACTTCAGCAGCATTCAACCTTCTTTCTAACTCTGCCGTAATTGTACATGATTCACATGCGTATGTCAAGGCAGGAAGGACGTAGCACTTTCACAACTCTCAACTTGGTGTCCATTGTGATTGATAGTGACTTTAGAATCTTTGACATCCTCTCGAATACTTCCTTTGCCATAGCGATCCTCTTCTTTACTTCCACTGTATTTCTACCATCCGCAGTAACCATGCTTCCAAGGTAATTAAATTTGTTTACTTGTTGTATATTCTCTCCATCAATCGTCAAGTGGTAATTAACTTCTTGTTGTTTTTTGCTTATTGCCATGCAAAAGGTCTTCTTTCCGTTAACGCTTAAACCTCTCCTTGTACTCTCTTCATTTATAGTATTCAAGATGCGTTGTAGTTTCTGGGGTGAATCTGCAATGAGAGTTGTATAATCTGCATATCGTATGTAATTCAAGCTGTATCCACCTACAGGGAAACCGTTCATGTCTTCAATGGTTCTCATTATGTTTTCGCTGTATAAGTTAAACAAGTCTGGAGATAGAACGCAACCTTGTCGAACTCCTCTTTTGATGTGACTGTATCTTCCTATAGTATTCTGAACTTTAACCCCCGCCGTTTGTTCCCAGTACATATTCCTTAGAATTCGGATGTCCTTTCTATCTATGTTTAGGGATTGTAGTATGTCAAGCAAAGTTTCGTGTTTCACCTTGTCGAAAGCTTTGCTGTAGTCAATAAAGCATAGAAACAAATCTTGTTGCATTTCTATCGCTCTTCAGATAACATTGTCATGATGAAGATGGCGTTCTGCGTACCTTAGTCCTGAACAAACCCAAACTGATGATGACTTATTTCTGACCTCGTTGTTCTTCGTATCCTTGCCATGATGACTCTCATAAGGATTTTGGTAACGTGCCTCATGAGGCTTATGGTTCTTTGCAGTTCACATTCTGTTGCTACTGGTTTTTAGATAAAGCTATAAATATAGATTTTGACATGTCTGACGGAATTTCTCCAGTGTTATAAATTTCGTTTACCAACTCTGTTATCTTGTCGATACCAAAATCGTCCAGTGCCTCAATCATTTCAATGCAGATGTTGTCTGGTCCAGTGGCTTTGTTTCTCTTCATCTTTTTTATGACTGATCGCACTTCACTTCTCAGAATGGTTGGGCCATCAATTAATTTTCTGATCACGGGGTTTTCTCCCCTGTCGTCTGAGAAACGTTCGTCTACATATTCTGCCCAACGTTCCATTACCTCGTCCTTTCCCATCAACAAAGAGCCATCTGTGGCTTTAATGCATCCATTTGAAACGCATGTCTTCCTTCCCACTAAAGTGCTAATTTTCTTGTGTAACGATGAGGTATCTGTGGTTCGGCATCTTTCTATTTCCGCACACTCAGCATTTACCCACTCTTCCTTCCCTTCTCTACATTTTCGCTTGATGTTTCGATTCAGAGTTCGATACTCTTCTGAGCTCCTGCTGCTAATTTTCTGTTTTTCTTCCATCAATTTTAGGATTTCTGCTTTCACCCATTGTTTTTTCCGTTCCTTCTTTTTAGGTGGTATCACCTCTTTGAGTGCTTCAACCATAGCCTTTCTCATTATGTTCCATTTGTCTGCTTGCTCCCTTTTTAAAACATCAAATCGGTTTTGCGCTGTAATTGCATATCTAGCCTTCATCTTTGCGTCTTCACGTAGTAGATTCCATTGTAATTTTAATTCAGGTATCGATTGCTTCAATTTGCGGAGACGAACACTGATGTTACAGATTACTGGATTGTGGTCACTGTCCCAATCTGCACCAGGATATGCTTTCGCGTTTTTGACTGCATTTTTGAACCCCTGATTGATTTTAATATAGTCAATTTGGTTCCTGACTCTGTCCATCGTAATGAAATATGGGTGGACTGGTGTAGAAGACACGACAGGTAATATGTAATACATGGTTCAAACAATCACCAAGACGCCTATATAGGAGAAGTCCAGAGGGTGATGCACCCAAGCAAATTTACTATATCACAATAAATCATCGCTTCCGAAATGCCATGGTAAGGTGTAAGGCCTATCCATGTGCTGATTGCGACAGTGATCATAATCCTGTGATCGGTGACATCAAGTAATGTTTAAGGAAAAGGAAAATAAACGCACTATACAGAGGTGGAATTGGGTAGACTTTGAAATACCAGGGGGAAAAATTGCAATACTCAGTAGCTGTACAGAACAGCTTTAAAGTGCTAAAAGAAACAGGGGCTGAACTGCTGGGCGAGTTTCAAAGAAGCAATCGTGGAGCCTGCGAAAACTTTAGTAAGAAAGAAAGAGAAACGAAAAAGAAAACTTTGGATAAAATACAGCATTGTAGAACTGATGAAAGATAGGCAGAAAATAAAAGACTGCAGAAGTGTTGGTAACCAAACACTACATTGAACCATAAAAGAAAATTATAGGGAAACAAAAGAAGAATGGCTTAATAAACAGTGTTCGGAATTTGAAAATTTTAGAAACCATGAGCCATCAAGCCTATTCATGAAAACAAAAGAAATTAATGATAGGGAAATATGGGGTTCGAGTGGTTGCATTAAATCCTCGGATGGGAGCCTTCTGATAGAGAGGGGAGAAGTAGCGAATTGATAGAGTGAGTAAATTGAGTTATTCAGCGATATTAGAAGAAAGATAATTAAGATTAAAAGCCAAATATTCCCAGAGATTTAGATGGACTGATCATAATAGAAGCGAAAGTACAATCCGCATTCTTAAAAATGAAGAATAAAAAAATCACCAGGCCCTGATGAACTGGCTGTAGAAATGTTGAAAGCTTTAGGTGATTTTGGTTTGAAGAAGGTAACGCAAAAGCTAAATAAAATCTATATAGGTGGCATACCACATGTATTAAGGAAATCCATTTTTGTTCCACTCCCAAAATAACCGGGCGCTACAGAATGCGAGTTACATCGTACACTAAGCCTTATGAGCCACTTGACGAAAATATTAATGAGAGTAATTCTGACACGAAGAAGGAAAAGCACGATGCTATAGATAACTTTTACTTAATTCGGTTTTAGGCCGGACTGTGGAACGAGAAATGCTATATTTACATTGCTGGCCATATTCCAAAGGGCCTTGAAAATGAATAGGACGGTACATACGTGCTTTATTTACTACAATAAAGCCTTCGACAGAGTTCAGCATAAGAAACGTATAGAAATGTTAAGCACTCTCGATATAGATGGTCGAGACCTGATTATCATCAGAAACTTGTATTGGAATCTAACCGATGGTGTACGTATTGATGGAAAAGTGGATAAATGTGTCAAAATAAGACGAGATGTGAAGCTGAGTTGTGTTATGTCCCTTGATCTTTTCAATAAATACAGTGAGAGAATATTCTCGGATGTAAAAAAAGTGGGTGGAATTTTCATTGGTGGAGTTCTTAAAACCAAAATTCGGTACGCGGATGACACTGTGCTTATTGCAGACTCCAATGAAAAATTGCAACGATTGCTTGATCAGTTAGTAAACATAGTGAAAGAATGGGGATGAACGTTAATTGTAACAAAACCTTCTCTATACCGATAAGTAAAGCAAATACAGCGCCAAAATGTTCAGTTAAGATTGGTGGAGTTAAAATCAAACAAGTTAATAGTTTCAAATGTCTTGGTTCAATAATCACATCTAAAGGCAATTACGAACAAGAAATAATTACAAGAATTGGCCTAGCAAAGAATGCTTTCACTAAAATGAGGAATGTTCTCAGAAATCCTTCTCTATCAGTAAAAACGAAGCTGCGTCTTCTTTATCGTTATAAAATCCCATTGTTACTATACTCTTGTGAAAGCTGGACAATCACTAAAAAGCTTGCAAACCGTCTGGAAGCTGCAGAGTTTTACTGACGTATTCTCAAAATATCATGGGCAGATAATGTAACGAACGAAGTAGTACTGAGAAGACTAAACGTTGTATGTAACATTCTCAAAACTGTAAGACGAAGGCAGTTTGAGTTCTTTGGACATATTGTTAGGAAAGGAGGATTCCAATATTTAGCGTTTACTGGGAAAGCAGATGGATGGAAAAGTAGAGGAAGAATTAGGCTTATGTATGTGAGTGAACTAGCAAAACTGACCCACTGCTCGAACATGGAAATCATAAGAAAGGCAAAGAATAGAATACAATAGAGAGCCATGCTCCCTTACGCCTTATCAAGGCATGGTACCTAAAGAAGAAGAAGAAAAAGAGCACGAAGAAGTAGGAGAAGACCCCCTGAAACAGCAGAGCAGCGACATGTTGCCTTCTGTCCTCTGTTTACACAGTAATGGTGAACAAAGTACGGTGCTATTGCAATTTGGTACCATCCTATGTTTTTATGAAATGGCTTACTAATTGCGTAAAATCACGTATCCTTAAAATTCACATTACATAAACTCAAATGTGGCATCATTTGCCCCATTTTTCTTTGCCATAGACTACCTTTAACTGTAAATCGCTACAGTTCATGAAGGATACCATTTGGAAATTTGGCAGATCTTTAGACTAACATATTTTGGGGGGAGATCTGCTGGTACTACAAAAGGTTTCTATGTTAAGGACATCCAATGCAATCTTTCCATAGGCGGCAGTCATGCAGTTGTCGATTGAGAACAGTTCTCCAGAGGCATAACTGTTGCACATTTCGCCAACAAGCCAACGCAGTTAGGTGGACCAGAGAGAGCTGTTGAAATTGACATGTCCTTTTTTTCACGACGGAAATATAACTGTCGAAGGCTTGTTTCAGAGCAATGGGTATTCGACGGGAGCCTAATACAAAGGAGGGATTCCTAATCGCAGTTGTAAGGAGAGATACTTCTATCCCTATCCCAGCAATTCAACAATGGATTCGTTCAGGAACAGAATTTTAGAGGGATATAAGAGTAGCACAAAATAACTTCCAAACCCAAGGTTATACCTTTTATGGAGTCCTGGAAAGAGCAGAGCAGTGGTGTGAATAGAGAAAAGTAAATAAAAAATTACTATTAAATACAGGATTACAGAGTTTTTGAAATTTTGACAGCAATTGGATTTGGGAAAATAATACAATCAAACAGGATAAAATTGGCAACTTGATATGAAAAGTGGTCACCAAAATGCTGGCACCACAAAAATTCAGGTTGGTAATCAGATACTATACTTCTATTAGTAGGTCCAAACATGGCTTTAAATTTTTACTTACTTAATTTGAATGGTACCCTGATTACGTGACACTAAGAGTACATCGATTTTTGAACAAGACGAAGGATTTACAAACATCATAATACGTTCCAAAGTAACAGACGTCAATTTTTTTTGTATAAAAGCTTCATTTTTGTGCTTAAGGCGTAGTGTAGCAATTTCACTGTTTCATTTGGAAACGTGGCCAAATCATTGTGTGGTTGAAAATGGTTAATAAAAAACCCAAAGGGAAGTCCATTTTTTAAATGGATATCGCTTATTTGTCTATGAGATTTTAATTTTTGCTTTTTTTGTTAGTTCAATCATCGAATGAGGAAATTTAACAATAAAAGTCGAGTACAAAATTGTTCGGTGTGAAAGAGCTTGTGAATCAAAGAAAAACCTCCAAATACATACAGTAAAGAAAAGTGTGGCTCCAATCCAAACTAGGAAATGACAAAGCTGAAGCTAGATTGCATTCCTTCATGATGAAAGAGCTGATAATAAATAGTATTAACAAATTTGAACAAAAAACACCTTTATCTGGATGATCATCTAAAATAAAATAAAATAAAGCTATACTTAACATAACATATATTATTATATACCATTCTTATCACACCATTTTACTGTTAAGTCTAAGTGCGAATGTTGTGTTGAGAAATTTGACATACAGACCGAATGAATTATAATAGTATAAATTGGCATAAGATACATATTTATAGTGTTTATAAGTTAAAGCCCCAGACAAATTGCAAAGGAAAGCTGGAAAACTGAAAAGTAGGAAAACTGTACTTGACGAATTTTTAAATTGATTTATCTTGACCTGGTTTTCTTGGATAGCAACGGTTTTTAGCATAGTTTACAAATTTTGTACAGCTTCCAGGTTTTATGATTACCCTTGTTTATTATATCTGGCCGAGATTCTACTGTTTTAGTGACACAGGTTAGTTAACCGTATCTTTTTGGCAATATTTAATAGATTTTTGAGATTGAAAAAGTGAGTATAGTTTGTTGATAAAATTCTTTACAAAGTTTACATTTTTATTGCCCTTATACTTTTGTCTTTGCGTGTCTTCTCGCCAACAATCCAGATTTGACCAAAACAAGTAAATATTAAGTCAGAGGAATATTCAAAGATGAAACTGGGGAACAATTTAACAGTACCTTTGAGTTGGATTGGATTTTCAACTGATTCTGAAGGATTTTTAGGCTCTGATTTCAAATCTGAAATTAGTTTTGCTCTACAACCTCTAGTTAGTATGTAATTTGAGATTAATGAAATTGTACAAATGTGAACTTCCGTAAATCATGTAAAAGCATTTTCACGTCCATATATATAGATAACTTCTAATATTTGATCATTTTTCTTTTGTTTCAGTTCAAACACGTCTTCCATAAGGAGACATCATTGCAGAAACAAGCCTGGTGCCTTCTGCTATATATGTGGATGCTACACACTCAATCGTCAGAGACGTAACTTATCCTCGTTCGTCAAGCGTGCCTACAAGGCATATTTTGAAGTTGATCTTGGTGATCAAGGCAAGCAATGGTCTCCTATTGTTGCGTGCCACAATTGTGAGGAAATGCTTCGAGACTGGGCCATAGGATAACGCAAAGGTCTGCCTTTTAGAGTTCCAATGATTTGGTGTGAACCCACTAACGATTTAACTGACTGTATGGTGAACACAACGGATGTTGGGAAGAAAAACCGACATAAGATTACGTATCCGAACATTCTTTCAGCTATTCGGCCTGCTCCTCACTCTGAAGAAGTTCCTGTTCCAGTTTTCAAAGGCTTGCCTTCATTGGACGATAAAGACATTGGAAATGATACAAGCAAGCAAGACAGTTGTGAGAGTGAATTTTCAGAAAAGTGTTCATGATCAGAGAACTGTTCTTCAGACACTGAAGCTTTCCCCGTCCCCAAGCCTCTTTCCCTGGCTGAACTAAATGATTTAGTGCGGGATTTAGGTCTTTCAAAGAAAGCAGCAGAGGTTTTGGCATCAAGATTACAAGGCAGAAATCTTGTTGATCACTCTGTTAAGGTATCGTATTTCAGAAATCGTGACCAGCGTTTTCTGACCTTCTTTTCAGAAGACAGACAGTTTGTTTACTGCCATGACATCCCAGGGCTTCTCAAAGAACTAGGTGTACCTTACTATAGTCCTGCTGAATGAAGACCCTTTTTAGACAGTTCAAAACGCAGGATAAAGTGTGTTTTTTACATAATGGCAATGTTTATGAAGCAGTACCTGTCGGTCACTCAGTGCATTTGGGGGAAGACTATGACGATATGAGACTGGCCATGGACTTATTAAAGTGTCATGAGCACAATTGGATTATTTGTGTAGACGTAAAGATGGTCAACTTTCTTCTTGGACAACAGAAAGGTTTCACCAAGTTTCCATGTTTCTTCTGTATGTGGGACATCCGAGAACGAGACAGACATTGGGTCCAGAAGGACTGGCCTATTCGTGACACCCTTGAAGCAGGCATGCCAAATATCATAAAAGACCCCATTTTAAACAGAGATAAGATCATCTTTCCTCCTCTTCACATCAAATTAGATTTGATGAAGCAATTTGTCAAGGCACAGGAAACCGAAAGTGAATGTTTCCAACACACCATCATAGCTTTACCAGGGTTATTATTTGAGAAGATCAAAGCAAGCGTGTTTGATGGCCCACAGATTGGAACCCTAATTCATGATGATCAGTTTGATTGCTAAGATGACTGGTTTAGAGAAGGCAGCATGGTTGTCCTTTGTGCCAGTTGTTCAGACGCTCCTTGGAAACAATAAGGTGGAGAACTACAGTGAACTTTTGATCAGAATGCTCCTCGGTTTTTGTGATCTCAGGTGCAACATGAGCATCAAGTTTCATTTTTTGAACAGCCACCTTAATAAGTTCCCTGACAACCTGGGGGCTGTGAGTGACAAACAAGGAGAACGATTCCATCAAGACCTATAGATCATGGAAAAATGCTACCAAGGGCGCTGGGACAAAAGTATGATGACTGACTACTGCCGGAGCATTAAACGAGATTTCCCAGATGAAGTGTACAAACGTAAATGTTACAAACGCAAATCCCTGCCTGAATAAAATAGACAAAGAAATTGATAAGCTTCCATCAGCTGTGGTAATGCTCTGAAAGATGCTAATCTAACTTTGGGATAGAGACTGATGCTTTCTAAGAAACGCTGTCAGAAAATATGGCACAACCAACAAAATTGTAATTATCTCCATAATCACATTTTAATGTTCTCTTTCTTTTGCCTTAATAAATATACATAAATGACTTTCATGCCGTTTTAAGATACAAGTGAACAAAAGAATTGTGGCTGATATTGCAATTTCTTTTTAAAACAAAATAAAAGAAGTCAAATTGCATAAAATATGTAGCTTGCAGACAAAACACAACGTCAGATTTGAAATCTGCACACTCAAATTGACTATAAAGAAGTCTTTCTTTTAATGCAACAAAATGTGTGTCCCCCGGTGTAATTGGTGAAGCATAATCAGAGAAATAACTAACAAAGAATGGTCAAGGAAATGTGCTTTTTTGTGAATTATGAGGCTTTTAAGGTGTGTTTTTAGCTCTGCGTTCATCACACGTTCTCTGGCCATGAGATTAATTATCTTTCCATTTCTTGTTAAAATCGTCACAACCAATTGGAACCTGCATTTTGTCAATTTTACTGTTCTTTTGAGTAGAATATCGCACAATGTTCGCCCAGCATTTCAAAACAATTTCTCTCACTGAATATCTCTCAGTATTCTCGGTTTGAGGCCCCGAAAAGAATGCTTTCTCAGGTGGACTATGCTCAAAGACATTTTGAGTGAAATACCTTAGAATAATAGTTTATTGTTAGGTTAAAAAAGCCTTCTATATCTTGTGGTTTTTCCCCCTCTGTTCTATTTCTCTATAAACAGCATTATTTCCGGCGTAGAAGTAATACATATTAATAAGCCAACAATGCAAACATACCACTGCGCGGCAAATTCAATCACACAATATAAATCTGAGACAGAAATAGAAATAGGTAAAGGGGTAGGGTACCAAAGACCTTTAGTCCACTCTCTTTTTTTGGCTGAGTGTACCACTAAAACCTTAAAGCAATGTTTTACTTATTTGACTTTAATCGCTTCGGTGAGTTATTGTCAGGGGTTCGAGGAAGGTCAAGACGCATAAAGTGTCTGGATGACTTTTACCTTTGTCGAATGACTCCAGGCATCAAGCTCCGCTTGGACATTATTGGCTGCAGGTGATCTCGCCACATTGCTTAACCTTACTGTTTGTGGTGCAGGGAATTTTTTCCGCTCAGTGGTGGATTTGTGACTACAGTGACGATACTTGTCTTCTTCCTTAATTCCTAAACCCCTTCACACTAACTATATCAATTAAAAAAAAGTGGTCGGACGAATACCTACGATTTGAAAGTATATATAATGCAAAGTGATAGATGTTTCAATGGATGATTTGCAATGACAAGTAGAGCAATCCTAGTCTAGCACAAGCAAAACCATGAGAAAACGTCTCTCAAGCTGTATGACGATAGAGAATTAAATTGACTATTCAAACTCTAGTTTGAATATAATAGTATAATATAATAATATATAATATAATAAAATATAATATAATATAATATAATATAATATAATATAATATAATATAATATAATATAATATAATATAATATAATATAATATAATATAATATAATATAAATAATATAATATAATATAATATAATATAATATAATATAATATAATATAATATAATATAATATAATATAATATAATATAATATAATATAATATAATATAATATAATATAATATAATATAATATAATATAATATAATATAATATAATATAATATAATATAATATAATATAATATAATATAATATAATATAATATAATATAATATAATATAATATAATATAATATAATATAATATAATATAATATAATATAATATAATATAATATAATATAATATAATATAATATAATATAATATAATGTAATATAATATAATATAATATAATATTGCAGTCGTAGGAATGAAGAACATCTTGCAGAAGGAGTAAGTTGTGTGATCAGACCCCACCTGATAAGCATGTTAACCAGACTTCCCAAATGATTGAATGACCAGTTTATGAGCCTACGGATACCCCTGAAAAGAAAGTTCCATGTCATCATCGTTAGTACTTGTGTCCCTACCATGACAAACCCTGAGAAGATCAAATTACATTAACACTTAAAGGCCTTCATAGTATATGGGCACAAGCAGGTCAAGGACATTGTTCTTGGAAATTTTAGTGCAAGACTTGGTATAGACTGCAATGCACTGGGGGAGGTCTTCAAGAGGAACAGATTAAAAAAAGCAACAGAAATGGTCACCTGATGTTAAAGACCTTCACACAATGCGACTTCTGCATTACCAAATTAGCCAACCGTAACAAGACACCCGGGATGCATTCAGGCAGTAAGCACTGGCATTTTATGGACTACGTTATAGTTAGAAGACAGGGCAAGCAGGATGTTTGGGCGACCAAGGCCAAATGTTACACAGAATGCTAACAAACCTTACACTCGTACTTTAAAAGCTCAGCATGAACATCCACCCCAGGCAGCGCCTTCAAGGTAAGAAAGCAAACCAGTGACTGAATGTCAGCAGTCCTGAACAGCACCCTAAACCCTAAAAGCTGTTGACAAGTTCATATACCTCAACAGCATTCTCTCCACATTTGTGAACATTGACACACGCATCCCTAAGCCAAACTGCATTGGATGACTACGAGATTCAGTGTGCCTGGAGAAGATAAATCAGCAAAAGTGCCTCCTCCAACGAGCAGAACAGGATTGCCGAGGCCCAAAGACAACATGAGCTGCGCAAGTGCAGAGCTAACTCTTTGCTCCTAGCTCTTGCAGACCACCATATCTGACCTGTATCGGAGGCTTACCAGCACGCATTGGAGTCATCAGTCAAAACCGGACTCACTGAACCCCATATTCTTCCTCATCGTGATGTCCTTGGTCGTCGTCGACTACGACAGATGAACAACAACATGGTTGGGGATTGGACAAAAATGCCTTGGCTTGCAGGAAAAAACATCTGAAGCATGATTTTTGTTTCAGAATTGAGGTAAATAACGAACTTTGTAAGCACCATGCGTACAAATCAATATGGTTTTGCTCAGTGGATGAGAACTTACGTGTCTCCCTTGACCCAATGACTAATTAATAGTATGATTTTAATCTCCATCACACTTCTCCCTCCCTTTCTTTCTTAAAATTAAATAACACTGAATTGAATTGAATTTGTAAAGCTTTAATTGCTTAAAGATCTCACTTGGAATGTGTCCAACACTTTTACCATCGGTGGCAAAGATTTCTTTAATTTTATACACATAATACAAAGTATAAGTTGTATCAGGTGTGTACAATTAAAGAAATCTTGATGAGATGAAAAGCATAATATTTGTCCAAATTAATCGACACCATATAATTGAATATAGGTACAGATGTAAGTAATTAATAATGGAACAAGTCACAGTTTAGGTTCAGCCAAAAAAGGTTAATCATTGTAGATTTAAATAGCTGTTTTGCATTTCTTCAGGATGCTTTGATAGTAGTATTTTCGAGAGAATGTTTCGACTCAACTAATTTATTAGCATCAGTATTTTATCTGAGATATGAAAGAAGTCTTTAATTATGTTTTGGGCTTTTGTGCTTGTTTTGATTAAAGGCTGTGAAAATATATTTGATATTGACTGTCTTGTTAAGGAGTTATGCTTGTACTTGAAAACGAAAAAAACTTGTCTGTTCTCTTGTTTACGATATTGAACATACATTTTGCACATTCCAATTTGTATTTATCCTCAATATTAAAGAATTAAATTCGTCAGAGAAAAGTTGAATGTGTGATGTTTTGTTTTGAAAAATAATGTCTTCCTGTTTGTTTCAAAAATATAACTGCAGACTCTAATATTGTCATTGTCTTCTCTTTCCCACTTAATTACACCATAATTGAGATAAGATGAGACCAAAGCCTTTTGTGTTGCAAGAACATGTCTGACCTTACATGACGAAAAGGAGCAAGACAGAGAAAACCACACATTACGAATTTTCTAACTCTGGCTTTGCTTAATAAAGACCTTAGTTCTTGAAAATTAAATGTAATATCATATCTTACTTTTCACTCTAGATCGAGATCAATTTTAGAAGGTAATACACATTTTACAAAAAGCGTTTGTACGTAACGTTGACAAGTCACATTCAGATATAGCAAACATAATTTTGTGTTCTCTGGTGGAGGCTAAAGCTTAGAGACATAATGTAATTTCAGTTTGATTCGATGTCGTCATTAAATTCTAGACGGCGCTGCAATGAGGAATATTTTTATTGAGGGATAAATTAGGTTTAAGTGTTAAAAATGATAAAAGAACTTTTATTTTTGAAACTAAGAGAACGATGCTGGTACTACACTATAAATTGGTTAAAATTGCTTAACGTTGGTACTGTACTGATCTTCAGAGCATAAAAGGTGTATTATTTTCTTCTTTGTTAACTCAATTTTTATCATTTTAAAACAGACCAAAAACACGCTCATTCTTTCAACACGATTAGTTGTAATTCTAACTCTTCACTACGACTTAAAAAAAGTCACCTTGTATCAATTAAACAGTATACTAGGTCAGCTGTGAAACTTAAGTCTTAAGATCAAAACAATATGACTTAAAAGAACCGATAATCAATTCAAAGTCAGCATTTTCTAGGTACAACAATCCACTAACAGGTAGTCTTTCTAAGAGAGTAGTCTCGTGTTACCAACATATTTCTTTTATTAAAGTCCCCTTGTTATCCCCAAATTATCCTGTTTCTTGAATGCGTACGTGTCTAGGATGGTGGGAGAAGGGAAGGACAACAAACATCTGGATGTGTTCAATTAAGAGCAGTGATGATTTCCAGGGGTAGCAGGAAGAAAACCCACCTTGTTAAAATTTTTCTTGATCTTGCGGGACGGGGCTCAGTTTACCAAGCAATTTTGAATTGTTTGCGCTTATGAAATTCAATTATCAATAAATCTAAATATGCCTTGTTTGCAAAGACCTTGACGTAGGATACACATCAATTGTTGATTCACTTATCTGTAGCAAATATCGAGTTGTTTCTATTCCTTTTGGGCTCAATTCCTTGTGGTAAATCTCATTTTTTTAGTTTCCATATTTGCTGCATTCCTTTGGTTCTAAACCGTCACAAACGTATCCATGGAAAACCTTTTAATTTCCGTTAAGGTTGTGAAATAAAACATGAGACTGTGACATATTCGTTCAGGTATTTTCTCTTTTCATTCTCAGAATTTGATCAGCTTTTTGGACACTGGCTTAATTGTAGCAGAGAGCTATCATTGGAGTTTTTAAATCAAACGTTTTTCTATAGTTGTTGGACGAAAATAATGGATACAGAGCATTTTTAATAATGGATTAATAGTTTTTGTTTAAACCAGTTTCTAGCAAAATTATAGTTACCCTTACACCAAAGCACGAAATTCTATTTTTGTACAAAACATTAATCTCGATAGAAATGGAAAAACAGAGAGCTGGAAAAAGGGCAAGACTCAATATATGAGATTTCTTCACAAAACCGGATTGTCCTGTTGTTGAGGGAAATGAACAATCTGCATCGGTGGATTCAGATTTCGTGCCAATAGAAGAGGGAATTTAAAAGATGCGGCTGGTGTCAGAAGAAAGTCGTATAATATCATTTTACAAAAACCATACAACGGGCTTATGGTTTGCTGAATTGAAGAACAACAGATCTATTTTTTCTAGACATACTATTGGGTATTATGCATTGATAGAAAGGTTGGTTGCACATTTTTAAGAACACAAGAAATCTTGGTGTTCTTTCTGACAAGAGAATTCATACAGCCACTTAGTGGGTAGAATGCAAAGCTGGGGTAATCGGATAGAAACGTTGAAGCCAAAATGTTGTCGAAAAAAAATAGCATAACATGTAGCAATCATAAGTTCACAAAGAAACGGTGAAATTTTTAAGGCAAAAGAACGAAAATAAAAAGAAATGTCAATGCAAACGTGATGAAGTAACAGAAAACTGTCACGGAACAGCCTATCAATATTGCTTTTTAAATCGTTTATTCTCTGACTTTCCAAACCTAACTGAACTCCAAGAAAAGAATGGTCTAAGTTTAGTAACAACCTTCAAGTTAAAATTTTATCGAAGGAAAGGGTCATTTGCATTCCACAGAGTATTAAAGGACAAGAGAGAAAGACTGCCGTTCTTACGGACGAAATCAACAGCAATTCAAAAAAGAAGCATACATTTTCATATATATTCTTTGAGTTGTGTTTGATAGGCCTATTGTTGCGTTCCTTGACATTTGTGAACTGCCTGGGCAAGACGCACAGTCTCATTGACAAGGACAGCTTTGTATTTTGGATGTTGAATGGTAACAATGAACAACTCATAAAAGCAACTAGAGATTTTGGCCATAAAAGATGGCCATCTGAGGTAGATTTTCCTTGGTTAGAAGGAGAAAGGTTATCAAGAGACCTTTGCCAGAAATTGAGCGTTTTTATAGATGGCCATAGGGTGATAGTGCCTTTCAGAGATTAAGTGTGTGATTTTTGAAAAACTTGATGTCTGATGTCTGATGAAAATATAGTGTAGTGAAAACCGTATTCCATATATTAATTTCTTCCAAGGCTGAGAGAGGCTTTTTGCAAATGAACATTGTTTGTACACCAGCTCGATCGGCTCTTGCAGTGACAACCTTTTCTGTACTTCTTTTCGTGAGTATAAGTGAGCCATTACCAAACTTACGAAAAACACCAGAATGAGTTGTCAGGTGGCTTTGAGTCACGGACCAGCATTAGTACCTGAGAAAAAGAAAAGGGATGTCAAGACACACAATAACTGAAATTCTCTAGAGCTCATGTTTACAAAACTCGAACAAACCTTAAGACAATGTTGTGTTGAGTTCGCTTGACCACATACATATATTGTTTTGCACTTTTATTGTGATATTTTGCAATTTTGAATGATTATTCAGACTTATTAAATTGTTGTCTACGCAGTTTGGTTTGGTTAAGCAATTGTTATATTTGGATCAATAAAATATGGGCGTTGTCATAATAGACTACGCCCATATATATACATGAAATTGTCTCGGGGACCCAACTTGTTTAACCACTGTCCAAGAGGATATTTAAATTTGAAGATGCTTGAAAATTTTTATGAACCCTATATCTTGAAATTAGCCATGCCTCCTTTTCGACTTATAGATAACTTACCATTAATAATTATCAATGATGAGTTTAAAGGTTTTATAGGATCATTTCATAGAATAAATCGTAACTTGCATCACAGTTTTTACATAGGAAGCAGTCTATAAATTGGTTCCTGGAAACATTTGAATTTGTCCGAAAAAAAACGATTTTTTTGGAACGTTTTGTTTCCTGCACCAACGACGTCATTTTCACTTTTTGTAAAGATACGCTTCTCTATCACAACCAACTCAATCTCTCTTTCTCTTCTGCCTATGAACTTAACACCTGTATGGTCCTAATTGAAAAAGATTATTTCGGAAATCGCACATCCAACAACCAAGTTCCTAAACATTATATAATACTAGAATTACAATGGAACTCTGGTACACTGAATTTCAAGGGAGTTTTTTCTAAATTTGGTATAAAAGAAATTTCTCACTGATAAAATAAGAACAAAGAAGAGAATAGCCAGCGGGAAAAAACATGTTTGTTGTTATGTAATGTCCATTTAATACGGTATGAAACTAAATACTCCTATAGTGAAAAAAAATATTACTATTAAAGGTACCCTTAAGTTGTAGTATGAAGTATCTACTAAAATGAAACAACCATAAACAAAAGTAACTATGAACATTATTAAATAATATCAAAATTAAATGCAAAATACAATTGTAAACAAATCATGTTTATTACGAATGTAGAACTGTTATTACAATGAATCACTGGTGACACATTGTCTTAAATGTAACATTTGTCTTCCACATGCTAAGCTTTCACAAAGCTTGACACAGTTGCTTTTTGTTTAATTACACGATCATGAATAGACTGACACATTTTGACAGAAATGTCAGTCTTTCGATTCTTACATTTTCACAATCAACAATGCATTACATGTGACCGAATTTATTATTAGAAAAACCTGAGGGCATGATAACATCAATTAACATGCAACACTGTTTTCGTCCTATCAGATCGTATTTGAGGATCTCCCTTGTCTTTCATGTGAATTCAATGGAATTTAAAGATTAAAACTTTTCACAAGTGTCAGTCTTGTTCAAAAATGAATTGAGTGAAAGTTAACCCCCAAATCTTGACGACAACCAACCAATGAAATGTCTCGACCAAATGTTTCTTTACTTCCAGCTGAGAGCTACAGCGGTTAAAACGACAGAAAATAATTTGAGAATATTAGGAAAATATCCAACCAAATAAAGAAGACAACCATTTCCTTCTCTCTTTTTTTATTTTGTTCAACCTTTATCTCTTCTAAGCTCGATCTCCTTCCTTATCCTCTCTACTTTCACCAACCGCCCACCTACTGGGATATCACTTTGTTATTGTGAAAATTTTACTTGAATAATTGTCACTATTCTTCAGGAAAGGCTTACCAGAAATCCAGTATTGTGAATAACTGAGTTTGGATTACTGTGCAAGTGTAAGCTCAATTAAAAATGTAAATCTGTCTGAGCCAAGCTTTTATTTTTATTCTCCTTCATAAATTTTTTGGCTCTCCTTCATCAGGCAATGAAACCATTTATTTTCTTAAAAGGACCACATAAGATCAAGACCATTACTTGGAGATATGAACTCTGCGTATGTTTTAGTAGTGTTTCCGCATTTTTTTGGTTTGTTGTGTATTAATGTGTGTGTATTTGGGCGGGTTCGGGCGGGAAAAAACAAAGAGTCTCGAGAATATTTATGCAAGTGAATTTTATACTACTTAAAAATACGTTTTCTATAAAAATTGTAAATCATATGCTTCATTGGTGAAACTAAATTTTTTTTATTGACTTAAAGCAGGTTAGATCTTCAAATTTTTTTGTGCTTTTTTAGCCCCCCCCCCCATTCAAACGTGACATTTTTTCCACCCTATTTTTCTTAATTGGCAGCTTTAAACTGGCGACGTCTTTAGTTTTCATGTTGCCAAAACAGTTTTTAAATAAGAAAGAGCAAATTAAATATATTTTTTTAATTTGTCAAAAGAAAAGCTGATTTGTCTTATTTGACATAGAAACAGGGGGTGCACTGGGGAAACCTGTAAACATTGACCTGAAAAGAATGGAACCGGTAATAAAAAAAAGAGTAAAAAATTACATACAAATTTGTAGGTTCATGTACATCTGCTATGTGCACATCACTATGAATATCTGGTATACGTCAGAGACTTGACGAGAGAGAATCAGGAGAGGTTATAGTAACAATTTTTAAACACCTCAGTGATATGAATGTCAAAAGCATACCTCGCAGCTGCTTTGTTCTTGGTTGATTATAATTGGACCAGAACTCTCTTTTTGACAGAAAATGGTCTTACGCTTTAATCCTCAAATTTTCGGAAAAAAACCCCTACCAAACCCATACTTCAAATGTCTGTTGCTAATATGCTAGGCGACGGCAAAAAAAGACAGTAAATTCAGGGCCGGCGGAACAACTTTGTAAGTGGAGGGGCTGACTTTTAGTGTCTAAGGAGGCCCCACCATGGTTGGATACCGACGGTCCAAGAAAAGTTTCGACGTTTTAGTCCTCTCATCATCATCATGTGCCCTGCCTAAAAGCGTTGCCGATCATGGTCCTCCAGTTTACTCTCTCAGCAGTTGCTTGGATAGTCTCGTTGTCAGTTTTCTTTGTAATCCAGGCTGTCAAGTCAGTTAGAGTTTTCATCCGCTATCTTCCACGAGGTCTCTTTCCTTCGATCATTCCTGATGTCACCAAACTCTCCAGTTTGTCCCTTCTCACTACATGTCCAAAAAATTTGGCCTTTCTTTTCTCCACCTTGTTTATAATATTTCTTCTGTGTTCAGCCATTTGCAACACTTCTTCGTTCGTCTTTCTATCCGTCCAAGGTATCTTCATCATTCTCCTCAGGAACCATATTTCTGTTTCCTCCAATCTTCCCATTATGTTCTTGTCCATTGTCCAACATTCACACCCATACATCAGGATTGGTTCAATGTAGTATTTCAACAATCCTTTCTTCAGGTCCATTGAGATCTTTGGGTCTTTAAAGATGTTATTAATTTGTTTGAATGCTGTCTTTGCTTGTCCAATCCTCTTTCTGATTTCTTCTTTGCATCTACCATCCAATGTAATTGTAGTGCCCAGATATTTGAAATTGTGAACTTGTTTCAGTTTTGTTCCTTTAACATATATATTAACATCTGGAATTTTCCTCTTCCTGCTTACCACCATCACTTCGGTCTTCCTTTCATTTAGGGATAATCCCATCTTTTCGTTTTCTGTAACAATCACATCAACCAGTTTTTGTAAGTCTTCTTCCTTTCCAGCAATCAGTGCGGTGTCATTTGCGTATCTAATGTTGTTAATCAATGTTCCATGTACATTTATGCCAGGCATTTCCTTTATATTCGTCATTATGACTTCACTGTATAAGGAAAACAAGTCTGGGGAAAGTACACATCCCTGTCTTACTCCTCTTTTTATGTCTTTATATTCACTCAATTCATTTTCAACCTTTATCGCAGCTTTCTGCTTCCAGTATATGTTTTGAATGATTCTTAGGTCTTGTTTATCAACATCTTTTTTGTAACATTTCCATTAGCTTTGAGTGCCCCACTCGCTCAAATGCTTTTGTGTAATCAATAAAACATATGAATACGTCTTTCTGTTTTTCTAGACTTCAACTAAATTTTTTAACATATATATAGCATTTGTTGTTCCTTTGCCTTCCACAAAGCCAAACTGTTCTCTTGAAATTTCTGGTTTGATCTTATTCCTTATTCGAGCCAGAACAATTCTGAGGAGTAGTTTAGTTACATGACTCGTGAGACTAATTGTTCTTTATTCATCACATTCCATAGCTGCCGGTTTCTTTGGTAATGTGATGAAAATCGAGTTTGTTAACTCATCTGGTAATTCACCCTTGTCGTAGAATTCATTCAGTAATTTAGGGTCGTAATGCCTATATCTTCTAGTGTTTTTATCGTTTCTATAGCTATATCATCCGGTCCAGTAGCTTTTCCTTCTTTCATTTTCTTCATTGCATGTCTCGTTTTATCTTCGAGTATAGGTAGTTTTTCTTCTTCATGGACATCTATTTCTATTTGTTTTGGCCTATTATCATCATATCGCTCCCCAATATACTCCGACCATCTTTCCAAGATTTTGACTTTATCCGTAATGATCTTCCCTTCCTTTGATTTAATACTTTCTGTATTGATGCGTCTCTTTTTATTGCTGAGTTGTGACACTCTTTTGTACATCAGTTCTGGACAGAAAAACCTTGCTCGTTCAATGCTCTGACATTCTGCATCTAGCCATATCTGTTTTGCATCTTTGCATTTCATCATGATTTCTTTATTCAGGTTATCATATATTTCTTTATTATGCTTATTTTTCCTTCGTATATCCATCATGTCAAGGATTTCATCCGTCATCCACTTCTGATTTGCCTGTTTATGCTTTGTTGGTAGGCATTCTTTTGCTGAATCATTAATGGCTTCCTTAAATTTGGTCCATTTCTCTTCAATGTTATTTAGTGATTCTAGTGCTTAAAATCCGTTTGAAACCTCAATGTTGTATTGTTGTTTTACTGTCTCCTTACATTTTTATGCTGCCAGATTAAAGTTCGCCGTTTGGGGGAATGTTCTGATCTTCTTCAGTTTTATTTTCGTGTTTGCCAGTACAGGGTTGTGATCAGAATAGCAATCAGCTCCAAGGCACGTTTTAACTGTTTTAACACAATTTCTAAATCAATTTTAATAAGAATAAAATCAATTTGATTGTGAGTAAACCCATCTGGGCTCTTCCAAGTCCACTTTCTTCTTCCATGTTGTTCATACCATTGTTATTATTATTATTATTTTATACGAATTTTTACAGGATGTATCTACATTCATATCATATATACACTATGTACATATATATACTGTTATCACAGATGTCTTGTTCAAAAAAACATAACACATGTCATGCATTTTAGCACATTCTTTTAGCATACTCCCAAATTCATTCCTGATGCCTAAGCCGTGTGGTCCAACTATATTCTGTTCCTTTCCTTCCCCAACCTTGGCATTAAAACCCCCTTGTACAATAACAATATCTTGTGAATTGCATTGAGTCATTGCTTGTTCCACGTCTTCATAGGATTTCTCAATGTCTTCTACAGAACTGTCACTTAATGGAGCATATGTTTGTATGACATCTATGTCAAAATGTCTCCCACTCAGCTTTACCAACAAAACTCTCTCTCTGAAACAGGGTAGTATCCTTTCATTGATTTAGCAGTGTTTGGATCCAAAATCATTGGAACACCCTCTTCTGTTGAGCTCCCTCCTGAGTGGATCACTAAGAAATGATCAGATTTGTTGTGGTCTGATTCCTTGAGGCGGGCATCAGATATGCCCATAATATTAATCTCTAATCTTTCCATGTCTCTTTTGATATTTTCACGTTTAAATGGCATTGCCATTGATCTTACTTTCCAGGTTGAAATTTTAAACGTTTTTAATTTGCGCTCAGTCACTTGATGACGGTCGAGTACCACCTGGCACACATGGCGATCTCTACCGGAGATTCTCCGAATGAGTTTCCATTCACGTCGTTAACCGTAAACAGTGATTCATTCATTCATTATGTGCCGTGCGTGTTACAAGCGTAGACTATCATAGCCTTCCATTCATCTCTCTTCTTAGCTCTCTTAATCCATGTTAATCTTTTAGATCTTTCTTTCTTGCTCATCCATCTTACAACGTTATCCATATGCATCATTCTCGGTTTACCTCTACCTCTCTTTCCTTGTATCTTTCCAGTGAGAATTAGATGTTCAATCTTCTCATCTCTGATGATATGTCCAACGAATGCCATCTGTCTGGACTTTATGGTGTTTGAAAGTCCTCTTGTAGAGCCTGCTCTTCTTAGCACTTCTTCATTTCTTACTTTGTCAGTCCATACTATTTTCATCCTCCTCCTTAAAAACCAAATTTCTTCCAGTTTACTAGTAAAAGTCCATGCCTCTACTCCATATAGCATCACTGACCACATGTATGCTTTCAGGATTCTTATTCTGGTCTGCATGCTGATTTTTTTGCATTTCAACACTCTCTCCAACTTATAAAATGCTTGCTTAGCTTGTGTAATCCTTGCCTTCACATCCCTCACTGACCTTCCATCCGATGATATCCAGCTGCCAAGATAGCTAAACTTGTTAACTTGTGTGATTGTCTCTCCTCTGACTTTTAAAGAACATAATGGGACAACAGTAGAGTTTGTCACAACCATACTGTGTGTCTTCTTGATGTCGAGAGACAATCCTTTACGTTCACTTTCTTCGACTACAATGTTTAGTAGTTCTTGTAGATCCGTTTCATTACCAGCTATCAGGCACAGTGTCGGCACAGTGTCGTTGTGAGTTCCTTTGTTCTTTTTAATTTGGTTTTGTAAAGAACAAACAGTGATTATCTGACCATAATTATTTTGGGGAAGTGTTACAGCAGTTGTTTCCCGTTATCTCCTGCTGGTTTTTGTAGGTTTGTGTCCTTAGCCTTCCTCCGTCCCCGAAAATTCACAAGATAGTCGGGGCTGAACGGTTTTTTGGTGCCGTTCTTCCGCCAGATAGTCATTTTACTGAGCATGTGAGGTATTTTACAGAGACAACAGTGCCACCTGTTGATCCACCTCGTCCTCTATGACTACCGCCAGTTGCATCCGCGACTGCTTATTTGGGCAAGCCCTTATTTGCAGCTAACCTCCATATCTGAAGGCCGGGACGCGCTTGGGTAGGAGGTGGTCGCCCCTGAGTTTAGTCCTCTAGATTGGCTAAAAAGCACTCTTCCTTCACTTCAGTTTATTTAAAGGTTTAAATAAAGATAGTTTAATTGTTTTTCATACCAAGAAAACAAATTATAAATCGGAGAAAAAGGTATCGTACTTTGCTTTGAGTCTACAAACAATGTATACTGCAGTAACTATTGCTTCGAAGCAAATTCCAAAATATTTCACTCTAAAGCTCATTAACGCAAAATCTTATAGAAACACCCAAAGGTAAATGCAATCTAATCAAAGATATATTTTCAAAATTATCAATAGCAAGATAAAAACAAAACGGATAGGCATAAAAGCATTGGTGTTTGGTAATTATAAGTCATCGTTTCTAAATTTTCCAAATACTCGCTTCCTGCAGTCGTCCCCTTGAATAAATGCGTTGGCGATTTTGATTATGTCTAGTTTGTCTGTCCTATCTTTGTGGAAATGGAGAACGGAGACGGAGTTAAATCGGGTTGGGAGCATTGGTGACCGCATCCAGGTCTTCACTCTTCTCGCCAACGAAAAGGTTTGTTAGGCTGTGGTACTGGATGCTGGATTAACTGCCAATATTTTGCAAATCTTACAAACGTTGACCAGAAATTTCTTTTCTGGTCTCCCCAAGAGCCTGATTTCTTTTAACAAATCGCGGAAGTATTCTTTCTCCTTGTCCTTCATTAAAACTTGCAAGTTGCAAGCTCTACACTCAAGTCACTTATACTGACATCACTTGCATAATTCTGATGTACAATCTTCATTTCAGCAGATGTTTCCTCACCTTTCAATGTTTTGATCAGTAGGGATTCTAAATTTTCAAACACGATGAATGATGGTTGGTCAAAAGGATGACGTACAGAAGATATTAAAACATCGATGGCTTGGTAAACTTGCTTTCTATAGCGATCACGCGGGGTTGTGCAGTGATGTGCTTCGGACCTGCTTTCATTTCCATCAAGATGGTGCAGCAAAGAGTATTTCGGTTCCTTTCGCTTTCTTTTTAAGACAGGTTCTTCGATGAACTTAAGGCTTTATATTTCTTTCAAACATAAATCGTAGAGGGCGTCGAAACTTTAAGAATTGTGCAAATTGGATATTGTTTTAACAGTAAGCACGGCCAGGCGTTTACTGCTAATAGCAGACATTTTCTAGCTTTGCAATGTCTGTGATAACTTATCAGTGTGTGAGTAGACCATCTTTCCAAGTTTTAATCCAAAGTAGAAGTCAAATGTCTCCATTTGGGCTTTACATCCTATGATTCTTGATTTTTCGTCTCTGTTAAGTCCAGATTCCTCTAGGCATACATTCCAAAGCTCATACATTGAGTGATAGTTATCAATGATTCTTTGAAAGCAATTTGCTCGAACGGTCCATCTAGTCGTGGAAAGTTTGGTGATGCGGTTTACTGATTCGTCTTCATACGCTTCTCTTATCAACTCTAAATTCTGATCTCGCTTTGGCGAGTATTTAATTATCACTGCAATTTCCCCACTAGTGTCCATGGTATCAAATAGAATTTTGGATTCCTTTGTTTATTCTTTAATTGAGAGGCTCAGTGAATGACAATGACAGTGGGTAACAAATGCTTTAGGTCGAATATCAAGGATTTGTTTTGCTACACCCGACCTATTCCCGAGCATGTTACTAGCACCATCATAAGACTGGCCTCTGCAGTTATCTAGTGAAATTTGTGTTTGCAGTAAAACCTCGCTTATGGCTAAAACAATAGTGTCCCTCTTGATATCCTCAAGTTCGTAGAGCCCCAAGAAAAATTCATGTATATTGAATATTTCGTCAACCCACCTTAAGCATAATGTCAGCTGCTCCTTATTGGCAAAATCCGTGTACTCGTCACAGATGGTTGCATGAAACGCATTTCTCATTTCGTCAGTCAAATCGCGTAAGATATGATGTGCCATTAACATGAGAAGCTCGTTTTGGATGTCATGAGACGCGTATTTTTCTGTTTTCTTTCACAACCATTCTTTCAGTTTTGGGAAGTCTCTACTTCTCAGTTTAAGAAGCTGCATGAAATTGGAATTTTAGTCATTTTCGTCTCCTCGTAATGCAAGCCCTTGTCAACCAAGAAAAAGCAATGTTTCAATTATTTTGATGAGACATTTTCGGTTTTCTTGCATATTAGATTTGATATTCTCGCTGGTCATTTCTTGGATATTTCCGCGCTGAGGTATTGTTATCTGGAAAGTTAATGCTGCAATGTGGCATTTCGACTTTTGATGCTCTTTGAAACTGTCAAGTGCTTTTTTCAAATTACGAAAGCCAGTATTTAGGAACGATTCTTCTTTGTTCTTCTCCATTACAAGGATTTTCACGTGTTTTTTACAAATAAAACATGTAACACAGTCTTTCATTTCATCGTAATCTATCCAGGTAAATTCGGTGAACCGATGGAATTGGCAAGAACAGTATTGCTTCCCGACAGCTGTTTTTGGAAAAGCAAATGTGCTGTTTGGATGGCATGGTTTTTCAGCTACCAGTAATGTTTCCTTATCAATAGAGGATGCTGTTTGACTTTGTTCCGGTAAGATTTCGTTTCCAACTATGTTAAATTCCTCGCTAGTTTCTTTTTCTGTGAGTTCGCTACAAGCTGGTTTAAAATAATTTTTGATACTCTTCATGTTGAAACTTTGAAGTGTTCACTTCTTCTCTCGCTTCTCTTTCTCCTTTATAATTGAAGCCTTTACATTGAAACTTTCTACTTTATAAATGAAACCTTTACATTTCGTACATTGAAACTTGTTACATCAGTCTGGGACAAATACTCAGAGATCCTCTCCTTAGGGTATTGAATATAATACAGAGATGGCTGTTTTTGCAAGGAAAAAACATCTGCTAAAGAGATTCCCCTTTATATTGATAAATACAAATTTATTGTGATCTATAGAAGAAACCAGACGATTCTTTAAATGCTACTTCAAATGTCAACCAAAATTAAGGGGCCACAGAAAAAGGAAGTTCTATCAGTAGAGGAGGCAGAATAAAAACTAAGAGCTAAAAGAAGCAATGATGAGAGGCTAGTAGATGGAATGTGCGAAATAAAAATCTTCGAAATGAAAACTGGCTAAAGACGTTTGAGCCTTGGGGAATGGCTGCCACAGCTAGAAAAAATGAAAAGGAAGAAGCTGGAAAGGACAACACAAATATTACAGAGAAGCAGCTATCACCAACAAAAAAAACCACAAAGAAGTAGACTTCATTCATGCTAGACGAGAACTCATTAAACCTTCTAGTATAATATTACCAGACGAAATTAATTTCTAGCTTAGTGGTGACCGACAAAGGATTTTAGAATTGATCCTAAAGAAAGAACTACCATCATTGCCGCCTTTTGTTCCGGTGATTTGAGGCACACAGAAAGAAACAGACACACAGTAATAAAAGCATGATAAAATGCTTTAGCAATTTTGTCTTGACTGTTCATCAGTCACTATTGGCAAACTCATGATAGTGAAGTAAAACTGCAAATTAAAGCTAAACAGTATATTACTAGAGGCATTGGAACTAATCAAAAGATCAGCAAAAACCAAAACCCGTAGGTTTAACCCCCTAACTATGAAGGAAGTAAAATAAATATCATCCACATAATTACGTGAACCTCTGTTTGAATGAGAGTAGGAGATTTGTCTGTTCAATCTATTTTTCCTTAAATTGACACATGAAAGTATTTGTATAATTAACAGCAAGAAGATTTCTCACGCATTTGAATCGTATCCAAACATTTGTCACTCTAACATCAAGTTCGCATTTGAAACAGAAGAAAACTATCAATTATCTTTCTTGGATGTGGTAGTTGAAAGAGATCCTGACTTTTACAAAACGAGGATTGTCACTTTTACAGGACTCTACAAGAATGGAACAGCTTTACTCGACGAAAATACAAACTGACTTTTATCAGCACATTCACGTACAGATATTTTAGAATATGGTTAGATCAAGCCAGTTTAGTTACTTCTCTTGGCAGACCACAGGTCTGTATAGTCTAAAATGGTTTTCCTTTCGACATTACCAACTATAACAAAAATAATGTTCTCCGAAAACCACATAATCCAGACGACCCAGTCACCACAAATCCTTAGAAAAAAATTCTTATTTGTCTCCCGTTTCTTGGATTACAATGCCACACAATTTAGCAGTCTCTCCAGAAGCACCCAAATCTTTCTTCAACGCTCTCGGTATCGGAGTTATCTTTACTAATAGCTGCCGTATGTCCCTTTTTACATACTAAAACACTTCATCTCGTTCAAAAACTTTTAAATTTTGTATTCCCCTGAGCTGCTAGGACTACTCTTTAACCTACACAGAAAAAATAATAAAACGTCTACATGACAGAACGACAGAACAATTTGACGCGTTAAGCAAAATACATAAATAGTCTTTACTTGCAGAAAACATATGGGAAAGAGAAATTCACACGAAATGGGACTACTTTGAAGTCTTGGCAAGAGCAAAAAATAGAACCTCAGTGTCTGATAGAAGAAACATTACTAAAACATCAGTATTTGCTACCTTTGAAGGCTAACTTTGGCAGCGATAAGCTCTGGCTTCACCAACTTCATTGCCAGACTGGCATGTCTATGGTTTTTGCTTATTGCTGATCTTATGATTATTTCCATGGCCTTTTTAAATATATAGCAGTGATTTGTAGTACCATTTTAATCTTATGGGCATGTCACTAGAGATTGACGAATTGTCGAAACAGATTTTGTGAAGTATTTTATCGTGATTATTAGTATTGTTTTCTGACAGCGTAAACATACATTAAGACAGAAAAACAGAGATGCGGAAACGGAGACACAAAATCAATGCGAGAGAAGGAGATTAATTTGCCGTTTCTTCGTATCACCTTTACTATATAACGATAAAAGCAAAACAAATATACCAGCAGTTAGTTGAGCATAACCTGTTATATACAATCCTGCCCTTCCTCGGTTAAAAAATTGTTTCGTAAATCTTCACTTTCGCTGGTTTGCGTTGTTGACACAGTAATAAAAATATAATTTTCTCCTTTCACTTGCCAATCCTAACAATACAAAAACATAAATTGCCTCACTAATTGAGAGAAATTTTATTTAGGTTTCATTTTAGTAAAAATTTCACATTTAAACAAATTAATTGGGTTTCGGATAAGTAGGTAAACCGATCAATTAAACTAACTTTCCGAATTGAGCAAGCTACCCGCGTCCATTTCACTCTCTTTCTCAAGACGAGTCTATCTTCTGTCTGTGCTTCAAGATGTTTCACCCGAAGTGCACATCTCTAGTGATTTGGTCCGTGTAGGTTAACAGTGGTCGTACAACATTAGAATTAGCATTGGTTATTTTTCTTAGCAGGAGATCAATACACGTACCATTGGCATTACGTAATGTAACATAGACATAGAACAGTTAAACTTTGGACGACTTTGTATCAATAGCTGGTGACAACCCCACATTTAGCAAAAATTAGGTAATATATAGAAGCCTTGTCCTCTATAACGGATAAGTTTTTGAAGAGAGGCAAAAATACTGTGAAACGCAATATGAACAATAGAATTAGAAGCGTTCTATGTTATTAGAAAATGCTGCAAAATTCTTAAGAAGTAATATGTCCTATCATACCCCATATATGCTTTAACCTCCACTTGTTACATAATGATTTTTAGATAGTAAAATACAATACAACTAATATGTTAAAGATTTTTATTAATGACCATAAGGAAACGCCACATACATGAACAAGCAGCAGAACAATACCAAAGACAACACAACAAGTAACACACACACAGGTTCGTAGATAAATGACAAAAGAAAGTAAAAATGATTATTACTGAAAGATATATATGGCAAGGAGAATGACAAAGAAGAGTAATAAGATGTGATGGATTCGAATAAAAGAATAAGTAATGGTCTGGTGGTAATTAGAGAAATCTTGGATCATCAGTCAATGACCATGTCAACAATTTCGGGGATTTAAAATCAAAATGATTTACGCGACATGGCTTCCCACCAGCACTGGTCAGATGCCACCTCCATGGTGACTGCAGAGAACAAAAAATAAAGTAAGATAGGGACACGAGCGAAGATAACAGCAATAGCGTGAAGAAAGATAAAGATGGAGGGGAGAAAGGAGAATTAACAGATATAAAAAAGAAATAAATTTAGAACATAGAGAGGTGCTATAGATGTTTTGTCAAGTCATATTCTTTGTCTTTGTTGAACGAAGAAAATGCATCACCATGAATAATATGCATTTTACCGAATTTTCGTATCATCTTTTTATGGCAAGCACCTTGTTTAAACATTCTCAAAGTCAGTTTCTTTGACCTTTGAAAAGAATATATATATATATATATTGATATATATTGTCTGTCTCTATCTCTGCATTGATCCCAGATATCACCAAAAGTTTTACAAGTACAAAAGCTTGTAAAATTGCTTTTTTACACCAACGTTGCTCAAAATATCCATGCCCTATACAAAATTTAGTTCCCTAACCAGTTATCTAACATCGCTTTCTCCTCCTTAAAGTAGTCTCAATAAAACAAAAGTAAGGTAGAAATCGATACCATTAACATACATTTCTCCCAAAGTGTGTTTTTCTGCCACACAGGGTATTCAATTTAAAACTTTCAACAACACCTTTTGCATGTCTTTGCAAACCTGGATGTCTTTCTGATTCAATCGATTTCTGACACCTTAGGTCTCGAAGTAATACACTTTGAACTAGATCGGTAGATTTTTTGTGTGACTTAGTGGTATGATATGCTCTAGCAGCCCCAACACAATCAATATTTTTGTCACCTTTCGTTAGGAAGTCTTTCATTCTTCAACACTAAGGTTTTGTTTGGTTTACTTCGATGTTGTCCATAAATGTTCTGACTGTTGACTTTCCAGAACACTCAATTCGTTTATGGTCAAACAGCATATAATCGGGAAGATGTAAAGCACAACTCAGGTTATTTGTATTGATCAGGTATTTCTTTCCTAGCAAGCACCAAAAGAGGAAGTTGAATATTCTCATGGCACTTTGGATCCATACAACTCTTGCTTTCATTTCAGTGTTCAGCGTCGATTGAAATATGTTTTCCCATAACATTAATAACTCGTCATGGTTGTTGACATAAGAAATTAATGTTTTGTTACGCAGTCCAACAAATTGGGCAAAGGGTGTGGATACTTTGGTATCCACCTGCTGATTCACCACAAATTTTCCTTAAGAGTGTCTCTCTCTTGGGGAAATCTTTTAATGAGCAACATCAAAGGAATCTTTTGTTGAACAGACTATTGCATTGGTGAGACGTAAATAGTGTGTTGTTCTGGATTCCATACGAATGGTTTAATGGTTCAACAAAAAAACTTTAGCCTCATTAAATCCGATCATGGTTTTGAAGTGAAAAACAGTGTATTAATTAAAAATTTTCGCTTAGACAGCTGGAGTTTTCTCATACATCGTTGATGAAAGTACCCACAGAACGTCCTTTTTAAGTAAGACCGTGTTGAGGGCTTAGCTAGAGTCCGTGTATCCTTTTCCAGAAATATCCTACTGATCGGGAAGCCTGTTTCTAAAATCCTTGTTGTGATGGATGATAGAATTCCATGAGGAGCTGTTACGTTGAGTCGTTTTGGCAAGGAATGTTAAGCTGCAGCTCATAGCTTGCCAGTGTAAATTTGATTCATTTTGTTTTTTCATTTCTTAATCAGTTTCGACGCAGGGGAAACAAAGATCAGAATTGTTTCTCCAGTGGCTGGGGAAAAGTTCGTTTGACACCGTTACTGAGTTTAGACTTGATGCATTGCAGATTTGAATAAAAACAGACATAAAAAATAGATATAAAAAATAGGAAAATTCATTATTTATTCTTTTAGTGTTCAATCCTAGTCAAATAAAAGTTAACTAAATATAAACATAAACTATATCCGCTTGGAGGTGCACAAATGTTCTCTCTGCGGCAATACATCAGACGGCAGTGGAGCTGGCTGTAGAACGCCCAAGGAGGAAATTTAGCTAAATAAGTATCTGTGGTATTCACCTTTCACAACTCATTGGATGCATACAAACCTAAAAGCACCCAGATCAAAAATAATCACTGCATTACAGATAACACATCAATATGTATATATATATATATATATATATATATATATATATATATCAATGAATGCCCTGCAGAGTTAACGTTTGCGCTAACTAGGAGCTGGAACTTTACTATGCAAACCAGCAGCCCTTAGACAAGTGTTTCTCCGTCTGTCGACATCTTTTCCAGATAAATCGAGTATTAGTGGTATGACGTTGACCGACTTTTCAGACCAACAAATGTTTAAGCGTATTACATTTCCCCCTTGGTTAGAGAAAATCATGCCAACTCTCATTTCTCTGTAAGATAAAATAACACGACCGAATTACCTTTATAATGACAACTTGATCCACCTTCCTTCAACCTTTGTGCAACTTGTTCTTGTCGAATTTAGAGGAAATGATAAATCAACCCTGGAGAAAAATTGAATGAGGACAAATATTCCATTCCACATAATGACTTCTTTTGTGGTTCAGATATTTATTTGGCGAAAATTGTACAATTCTGACAAAGAAATGTCCATATTCCCATTTTGCATATTTCAAATAATATAATTTGTCTGAGCAGTACTATTTCACGGACTTTTCCCATTGCACCAGGGAACGTTGACCCACAAAGTTGACCCACAACGTTGACCTCTCTACCTGTGGAACGTAAGGCTGCCTATTTTGGATTATTTAGTGACCATTCCTCTTGACATGAGTAGGATTTCTGGATGACCAGAATTCTCTACAGTTTAATTTTCTGATCCTCCATGATGGCATTTATATCAAAGCCATCACATTCTTCTGAAAATAACCCCTCCCTCCCCTCTGCGATGTCACCTAAATCAAATTTTGTGATTTTTAATTTTCAAAAACAATCAATTGGAAATAATTCCTTATTAAATGAAATATTTTTGTCAACCAAGTAATAAGAGAGAATTTTAGGTGGAAGAGTATATGTGGTTTGATCAAATAACCCTTCCTTAATCCTTCCGTTCTTTCAGGGTTCCAACAACGTGGAGAATAAAACTTCCAAAAGTGCCAAAAGCGTAGAATCCCATACGGTACAAGCACTAAATGGTAATCTAATGCTTGTCTGGCTGGGACTGTTCTCAAAGTAATATAATTATTGGATACATTTCTTTCACAATACTGTCAGAAGTTACCAGTCCTGGGATTGTCTTGCTGGAGATGTTGCCATTGACCGTAGGTTTTAACTAGAAAAACTTGAGTTTCAAGTTTATTCTGGAAATCTTCCAAATATCATGTCTCACACAGAGCTATTGTTGAGTGTAAATAAAACTAAAGTGTTTGACTTTTGTTATTGTGCACAATAATTTGGAGGAGGAATTTGTAGCAAACCCAATATGCGTAACTGAGAAATGATTTAATTTCTTTGTGGTTCCTTGACATGATTTGTTAAAGAGATAAAAGTAATTTTCTCTCAACGATTTTCGTAGATGACATTTAATAAGAAAACTGGTAGCCCTTGGCGTCTACTTAAGATTATCATACAAATAAAGTTATTTGAGAATACATGTACAGCACATGACATAAACAATGACTACTCAACGAAAAGACCAAATTCAAACTGCCATGAAATCCAAAACAATTGGCTGTATTGATTCATGATTGCTATCATTATAAAACATTCTTTTTTCTCTTTTAAATGATTTATAGCTTTAAATACTAGATCATGTGCATATTTTTATATCTTTTTGGCGTCATCCCATTTTTTGGTGTTACATTTTTTATGAAATAGAGAAAAGTCATGTGAACACCTGTCATATGAAGTACAGATCCGCTCTTCATAATAAAGTTGGGTTCTTTACACAGAATATAATAACGTGTTCTTAACATTGTCACGTATTGGAGAAGCATTCACTTTACGTAAAAATAAGAATCTAATTACTTAGATAGAGAAACATAAAAAGGGAAAAGAAGAAGGAGGAGGAGGAGGAGAGACAGACAGAGAGTGAGAGAGACACAGAGAGAGAGAGAGAGAGAGAGAGAGAGAGAGAGAGAGAGAGAGCACAGAAAGACAGAGACACAGAGACATAAGGTCAGAAAAAATGAGAAAAAGATGAGAGAGCAATGGGTTAGGGCAGGGAGAAAGACATTTTCGCCACTGTCATGTTTCGTGTAAAAACTGCGTTGTTTTAAAGACACTTCGTCTAAAACTTTTCTATAAATGTATTATTTGTTCTTGTGGAAATCTACTTTGCAAAAGCTTTTTTTCTTCCCTGTTATTAGAATTAATGGATTGTAGCCCTGTAAGAGTAATAGCAGCTTGACCTTCTAATAGGCTACTTAACTGTCAAAATTTGTTTACATCAGAAAAAACTATTCCTTGATGCGTTACATGCAATTAATCCCACCATTCCTGCCATATTTTGGGGTGATGATGGTTCCCAAAACAATTTTGGTACTTGGCTTCCAAACAATTTGCCATTCCAGAATTGTTCACTACAGTTGGAAGAGGGCTAGGTATTAACTGGGTGGTGGTAGTGATGTGTCGATATCATCTTCGAGTTCAATGATAAAAGATTGAATTTTACTCCAATTTCTCATACTAGAACACCTCTTTTTTACTACTTCATTGCCAAAGATAACAAAGTATATGTCGAGTTTTTTGTCATATAGAAGCTTGTTCTTTTCCTTTTAGCATTTTATCAAAACACAAAGGCGAAGAGTGTATATTTATCACCAGTTCTCTCGGCTCAGACTTTTTTTGTAACCACGCCACGATATCTTCCCCCGATTCCCTTGGTCTTGACGAGAGCCCATGAGATCGAGGGAGGGCGTGTTCACAAATTTCTGTAACTGTGGTACCTTTATCTTGATTAGCCATTACCCTAACCTCAGCAACAACAAGTGTACCGAAAAGCATATCAAATTAATCTCATATACTAAACAAGTAGCAACAACTTCGAGAATCAGCATTCGGCATTGTGACCCGCATAGAAAATCCTGTCTGAAGAATCAACTAGCTATTGAAAATATAGAAGAATACATAAAACTTTATAAAGCAGAGGACTGTGTGTTATTTGTGAATAGAATCCTAAACCTTAAAGAATTAAACTACAAAAAGAGGAACAAAAGCACCTCGATTATTATTTTTCTTCTCAGCTCTAAAAAATGCCCTTGACGTTTTTGTGAACTTGGTTACAGCAACTTATTCAAAAACAGCCATAAAAAATAAATAAGGCAACCAATAAGAGTTTTTTTGATATACTCTTATATCCGTATGATGACAATTTTTAATCCTGTCAACAATAAGGACGATGCAATCAACAAAAAGTTGTTAATTTCAGAAAATAATTTCACAGTCCAGAATAATTTTACTATAGTTCACAATTTAGAATTCAGAATATCAGTCAGGTTGTAAGAAAAATTCCATCGAAATATCGCAATCTAATACATATCGTGTGAATCACGTGATTTGTTTTTGCCAACCTATTTCTATTCATTTCAGTTTTTAATAAAATATCGCAACTCAAGCGGAATCGAGTACCGCAAGGTACTCACAAATGCTTTTGAGATTTCCCTGTTTGTATAATCAAGGGTTCTGTTCATAAACATTTGGTGTAGATTCTGAGATAGATAATAGGGCAATATTTCTTGTCGTTATAAAATTAAAAACTAATTTCTTGGTAAAGCAAAAATTCGACAAATCCCATTGATTTATTCACGAAATCAATGCTTGTTTGGCATTTTCATTCAGCTTTAAATGAAGGGAAATTATAGGGCAGATTACATCAATTTTTATCACCACTGTTAACAGAATTGCAATATCCTTCCTGCTTTATCAAACATTTTTTGCGCCTTTGATGACTTTCTGATCTTTGCAGCTGTTAAAAATAAGCAATTTTTTATGAATTTCAATTTCTTTGAACTCTTTTGTAGAACTTCACAATTCTGGTCAATATTTTTTAAATGCAAGCATACGATATTATCGAAATATCGTTATTTTATTTCAACAATGAAGTTTGCTTGTTTTTTTATTATGAATTAAAGTCAACGTGTTTGCCAGGTCCTCAGCTTTGTCATGGTTTCAAAAACAATTGTGTATGTAAGAAAATTTTACAATTTGTATTTTAACATTGGTTATGTGCTATTTGACTACAAGCTAAACGTTATGAAAACTTCAATTTCCAAACATTATAGGATTGCTGAATAATGGATATATTTCTAGCTCCAAGTATTAAAACAACACTTTGCTCTCACTCTGGTTACCTTGGCTTTGTTTTTGTTTTGATCACCTTTCTTCTAAGGAGTTACTAAGCATTTTCTTTTAGATTGCACCGTTAAGAGTGCAGTTGTTAAAAATTCAAGCTGGCAGCTGATCAATGACAGTTTTCTAAATTAAACTGATGCTTTGCTTTCATACCTGCTTCTATTTTATTGCTTCAAGTTTTAGAAACACTATCAGCCCGCCGAGTTCGCTTTGTGTTAAATCTCTAATCAGTAAACTTTAATTTATTTCTATTAAAGCTCCTGCTGGTGCACGTCGTCTGTTTCAAAGACAAGATAATAATTTTCAAACATTTACTCTAGAATATTTTTCTTGTTAACCTGATAAGCCATCGACTTGTACAAACCTTCAAAAACTCAATTTTCTTAAAACAATATTCAAGGGAAATGATGACAGTTAATAGTCATTTTTGTTGAGGGAAAAGTTTGAACAAATATTACTCAAAGCTAGAAAAGGTACCCGGCACTGCTTGGGGCAGCTAGATAAGTGATCAAAGTGACATGGTATCATTGCTCTCAGGATAAAAATGTAAGATTAAAACCAAAATCTGACTTGATCGTCTGTGATACTTCTGGCATCGCTGAACAACCTTTGGCAAATCAAGTTTTGTTTTGTGGGACCTCATTTGTTATGAAGGGCAAAAGGAATTCTCTTTTTCCCCTGCTGCCTACCCAAATTGTCATAATATAAAATAATATGAACTGTATTCATTGCAGAGCTGAAAAATACTCTGTCACCAAAATTGAGCTTCCTGTGTTGCCTGGTTAATTTCCTTTTTTTCGATTGGAGGTTTTTGTCCTTGATAATTTTTCCAAAACAACTGCAATTTTATCTTACTAGTTACCTCAGTAGCTACAATACAAAATAACATAATTTAATAAATCTGAGCTTTCTATATTGGGTGGCTATATTCATCCTCGACTGTGGATCCTAATCTTTGAATGAAGAGCCCGAATAACCCCCTCTTTGAACCTTGTGGTTGCCTCAGTAATCAGACCACAAAAAACCCCAATCAAACAGCCTGTGTTCAGTGCAGGGTTGGAATGTACCCTTCTCACGACAAATTTGAGATTTTCACATTGTCTTGGATGTGATTCCATTCAAATCACACATGAAAGTCACAAACACACAAACACACACACAAACACACACATACACACATACACACATACACACACACACAATCAATTTTTTAAATATAGATGTGGACCCATAACAACTGGGTCCGAAGTTTTTTCTGGTGAGCAATTTCTAGGTCAGCGTCGTATTGTGCTGGCTAAAGTCCGCTTCTATTCTGGGGCTTCTTGATGACAAGCAGTTTATCTCTTGGTATTTGTTTTTCGTTATCAATACAGTTGTACTCAGAAATGTGAAGCTGTTTAACCAGATCTGCAAGAATAAAAAATCGGACTTTCTGTACAAGCAAATTGACAGAGCTGTCAGGACAAATTCTTGCAAAAACAAACAAGGGTGGTTTACATTGTCTCTCAACTACTTTTTACCNATAACAACTGGGTCCGAAGTTTCTGAAATAAGTTTGGTAATGAGGTGTTCAAATTCTCATAATTCTAGGTAATTAAAGTTATGTTTTAAATGGTAGGATAGGCATACGCTTTTTTCTGGTGAGCAATTTCTAGGTCAGCGTCGTATTGTGCTGGCTAAAGTCCGCTTCTATTCTGGGGCTTCTTGATGACAAGCAGTTTATCTCTTGGTATTTGTTTTTCGTTATCAATACAGTTGTACTCAGAAATGTAAAGCTGTTTAACCAGATCTGCAAGAATAAAAAATCGGACTTTCTGTACAAGCAAATTGACAGAGCTGTCAGGACAAATTCTTGCAAAAACAAACAAGGGTGGTTTACATTGTCTCTCAACTACTTTTTACCTGTTCTTATTGTATCACGTTCCCTCTTTTGATTCTTGCTCAGTTATTGAAACGGTAGACTTCACTGATGTGGCCTTAGACAAACATCCACTGCTAACATCTTTGTCTTTGATGACTTCAATCATCAGCATATATCCTGGTTGACTCATTCCAATAGGACTGACCTGGAGCGGTTGTTTACAACTTCGCTGTTGACCATTATCTGAGACAGCAAAACCGTGGTTTTTGAGCTATTCAAATGCATGTGCAGTAATGGGCCTTGAAACCGTGAGATGGATTAATCAAAATTCATAAGAAGGCTGCAATGAATGTGTAGCTTAAAAATGATGTAAATATTAATTATGTGCATGGCCTAAAACCGTTCCTTGCTTGAAATATTCAGTAGGCCAATGTATTTCAGATGATAAGGAATTTTTACTGTGGTGTTCATGGAAATTTTTTTGCCATGCCACCTTATTCCTCAGCCTTGTCCTTTTTTCACACTTAACTCATTACGTAGCAGTGATTTTTAAATCGTCTGATTATCGACTACTTTAGGCACTCTTCAAATTACACTTCAATATACTTTTATAAATATTTAGTGACTATTATGCAATTCTTAAGACTGGATTCACAGACAAACATAAATCAGTAGTGACGGAGCTCAAAACGAGATTCTGCATGTACTATCTCAGAGTTTTTTTAAAAAACGCATACCGATGTGTAAAAAATGCTTGTTTATTATGGTGTTAGTACTGAAGTACTAAAGAAGAACTAAGGAAGGATGCTATTTGCCTACAACACACCGCTGATAATTTTCGTACCAATTATTTTTTAGGTCTGTGGCAGATACTCAAAACAAGTTGTAAACCTCTTTGCAACAGGCTTCAATACGTCATTTGAGCATCTTCGACCGTAAACGTAGGATGATACTAGTAACAAACCTAAGATGCATAGCAGATGATCAGCTAAAATAAATTTTAGAATACATTTTCCTAATGGCTATGTAAATCGTGAAGTTTATATCACTCATCTTATTACGTCAAATATTATCCAAGGTCTTTCATTAGGATTTAATGCTCTTAGCAGTAGACAAGAATTGGGAAATTATTTTTGATAGTCATAGAATTGTAAGCAAATGTATTTAAACCTGCACTAAACTAAAATAGCTATACAATGTCATAAAAGATTTAAATCCAAATGTCGAAAAAATGGTCAATTCGTTTGTAGGGATAAATTTGCTTTAAGAGAATTATGAAATTGTTTTGAAGGTATTTTAGGAAACGAAAAGTAAATATAGAAAGAAAATACTGACAAAAGCTGAGAGTATTAAATTATTCTTGTTTTTATCAATAGTCCCATTGTGGTTATTTGGAATATTATCAGTTCTTCAACTCAAGAGAAAGCTAAAGAGGAATCTACACTGATCAGATCTTACTTTATCTACTATTCTATCCACGATTGAGACAAAACGGAATCTTGTATTTATTGAATGAACAACCCACCTGTAATAAGCCCACCCCATTCTTTGGTGGAAAACAATTAACGAACGTAATTGTGGGTCCTCGTTTATGCAAAAGAATGGTCTTTTGACATAAAATATTTGACTGTGGACAGTGTTCTTGCAGAAAGAAGTCACCCACACTTTTCTCTTTTTATCAATATCTTACATTTTTTATGTGAAATGTTTGTGCATATTTTTCTGTCTGTCTTTGATTTTATTCCCGCCTGGTGTCTTTTAACTAGTAAAAAAAGGTTTCCTGCTTACAATTTCGGCATTTAAAAGTGGTAAAAGTACTTTTAAAGACAGTTATTCCTTAATCTATTATTAATCAATAGTCTTTACTTTGGCTACAGTTTTTAAGTGCTCACATTTGATGTCATATTTCATCCTCTTAACCTGGTCTAAAATTGAGGGGCACGTGTTTTTGTTAAGGCTTAGAAATGTTCTAGATTATTCTTCCCGTGTCTTGGAGTATCGCAGACGCCACTATAAAAATACAAGCCTTCTTTTTTTATTTATTCTGAATGTGAAAAAAAGGATATACAAATCAGTTATGAAAACTGTTATCACCGTACTAGCCACATAATTACTATGACTTATTTGTACATATGCAAATATGATTTAAAAGGCTTACTCAACACATTTAACACAATTGTTTTGCTTCTCAGTCAATCTACTTTAACCTTTCGATAGATCCATGACTCAGCCGAGCCCCAATTGTAAGCAGTCATGGGATTTGGATATTATAAGAAGCTTTTTTAAACCCTTACGTATACAGTTTAAAAGGCCTTTACTAAAGAAGAACGCTGAGACCAAACTTAATGAAACAACAATCGAAAAAATGCTTTAACACCGATCAGACTTTAACCTCAAATATCAAATTCAAAAGAGCTGTTAACAGAGATCATACTGACGAGAAGTTATATACAACTTATGATGCCTCTCAAAATCCTTATCCACCAAAATTTTCCACTATAATAAACTCATTAATTAATAAAAGATTACCACACAGCTAGTTTGCCATAGCTTATCATCTAGTGTTGCATATCAGATTACCTGGTAACTTCCCCCTAAGTGATAATAACAATTAACCAGTCTATCGCGACCAGATTACTAGTTATAAGCTCCTGGAAAAGCATTTCTGAATATAGCAATGATGACGAATGATTTCAACTGAAACCTTAATTTAGATGTTCCAAGAAGACATAAGTTATGTAACCCGATATTTTAAAAAAGCTGCAGCAGTTTTACGCTGTATCTTATAGCTTTTGTTCGAATCACAAAATCAATTCTCCATTACATCAGAAATCAGGAATTGCATATTCAAATTATTAAAAACAGTGGAATTAAAAAGCAATATTTGTCATATTAATTTTATCATCCAGTTGCAAAAATATTTCCTTGAGAAAATCTCCCAAATCATATTTCATCCTTGCCCATAGTCTTAGTATTCCATTCACAATTGAAACAAATAGTTAAATGGAATATTTTCTGTGATTCTCGAGATACGTTTGGAACTAGACCCAAAACGTAATACTATTTTCTTCGACCATATGACCTTTAGGCTCTTTAGGACATTGACCAGAAAGCGGGTGCCACAGGCGTCGATCTCCGGTCATAAACATGTAGAGCTTGCCTTCTTTGTACTTCCAGGTCGTCATTTAAAGTTGTGTGCCATTCGATGTTGGCCCTCTTATTTTCCTCTGTGTCCTTGTGGTCTCCAAAGTAATGTATGATGTCCTAGACGTTCGGGTAATAGTTAGAGAACATGTCGTGCTAGTTTATATCTACTTTTCTTAACTTTTTTTTTATAAGAAAGAACCATGCGATGCATAGACCCACTAAAATGAGACGGGTGAAGGAAGTGGCTGTGTGTAGTTTCACAATGACACAATTCAGCACTTGGTGGAGTTCTTCCTCGAGCAAACAGCCTTGTGCTGGATTCGCCAGTTCCGTTTTTGATGTCTGCTGTCTTTCACAAATACCATTCCATGGCTTTCACGGGTGTGATGGCTTTCAGTTTGTGATGCCTTTCACAAATACCATGGAATGGTATTTGTGAAAGCCATCACAAAGTGGCCGGGTTTCCATTTCAGTGAGAAATATCCATTAAGTGTGCCACTTCATTGATCATGGAAGATTTGGCAGTCCATCACCTTACCATACCAGTCAGGCTCATGGTAGGATGGTCCTTTATCATGTCGCTATAAATGGTTCTGTAAACACAGCTATTACTGGAGATGCGATTCCTGGTTAATAATGTTTAAGCCCTAGAGGTAAAATGTGAGATGCAGAGGAAGCTTTTTTGGCAGTCTGCCCCAGATAATTTTTCAAAGTCCCACTACTCTCATTCTACATTCTGTGCTCGATTTCAAATTGGCACCACCCACTTCGCTTGCGCCTAGTGGAGGAAGTTGGTTTTGAGTTTACAGTCTTCTCTGAACATTTGGAACTGAAACTATAGTTTACACAGCACCTGTTCTTTTGAAGTTCCGCATCAACTTTCTTCCTAGTCTTGTCAGGTGAATTGTCCTATGTGGCAACTCCTAGCTCAGCACCGGTTGCTCAGTCTTAATTCCAGTGAACGTTACTGAGTTTCACAATTTTATCACTGTCATTTACGTATACCTCTCGTTAAGATACGTCTTGCGGACTCTTGTTTGGATTTAGACCACCGCAGCCACTACTTGTCCTCTTCCTTTTCCATAGTTAAAATTGGCAGTGTTGAGCTGTATGATATACAGCTCAATGAATAGTAAATAGCAAAAGTAAGTGACACTGGGTAGAGTATTTGCGTGGATTCCTGGCACCTGAGTTTTCTTCTTGGCATAAGGGCAAGGAAAACAGTGATTATTTGAGGGTTGCCTTGCTAGTTTTGTGAGGGGAACATGCGAAGCTTCAATTTCCTTATCCAGTCGTTTAAAGCATATGTCCGCTAAGAGTTCTTCTGGTACGTTGTGGGAAATTAAACCCAGCCTGGTTTCAATTTGTTTTGGTCTTCCGCAGCTCTCTCGTGGTTTGTAATCTATCTCTCCTCCTTTTTCACACCAAGCAGAAGGCTAAGAATCTTTGGCACGACCACTTAATTGGAATCAGATGTTGGTCACAATAGTTATTCTTGACAGGTCTAGAGTACATCACCAGATGAAACCGTATGTGTCATATGCACTTGTTTTCAATCATCATCTTGATTTATTTCTCTGTACTACAGATTATACTAATTTGGTGAAAACCCCTCTTTTACTGTGCGTGCAGTGTAAGCATTGCGTTGCATTGTATTGCATTAGCATCCGTCTGTCTCAGGAGACAATGGAGTTCTGCGCCATGTTTCAGTCTGTTGTGAGGTTGCAGCGCCTGCTGGAGCTGTACAGTCCAATTCTTTAACGTGTAGTATAAGCACCCTCTTATATTTAAAGCCAATATATACAAAAAATGAAGTATAATATTTAGAAAAATTGGGGTTAGCCTCGAGAAAATTCTAGCAAAAATAGATAGGCCAACCGGCAGCAGCACGGACCTTACAGGATTCTGAGTCATGGCCATTAAAGGAAACCTAAATTCCACACTAGCACAATTACAGTGAAGCGATCTGGATTGCCAGGCCTGATACTATACACATGCTAGCGATAAATTAGGTGTAATAATTGTGTATTGGTGTCTTACCTGTGAAAGAAGCGTTCTGTACAGTGACATTTTGAAGGTTGTGTTCACCTTTATTATCTTATTGTCTTGATGGCTTAAACTCCTTCTGCTTTATAATTTTCCTTTTTGATATTTGGGGAGAGGGCAGGGGTAATATAGTCATTTAGTCTTTCACTTGTTTTCTGGTCAAATATTTATTATCATTAATTACTTGACGTTTTACTGACACATGAATGACTTGACAAATTTTTAGTATTTAGTTGTGATAAAAAGATTGATGAATTAGGTTTTAAAGAGGGTTGGTCAAGTGACAGGGAAAATTTCTGATGTGCTACTTTTTTTTAAAGAAACAAGCTGTATGTGACATTTTGAAGCTTATCTTTGTTTATTTTTAGTGACAAATCGCTGCTGGTTTTAAATATTTTATGGTGGTTTTGGTAGTGATGTATACAGAAATCCTTTACTGACTGTGTCTGATGTTGTTTCTGTGATGGTCATGAAACTCTTTCACTTTCACTAACGTCAGATATTAATTTTTCTTTTTACTGAGGCACAGTAGGATTTGATAAACATACTGTACAGCGAAGTTTTAAGGGGTGACTTTGCGTAATTTAGTGATATAAGTTGCTGCAAGTTGGTTGTTGACATTGATGGTGACATATTGAACCAGACTTTCACTGACTTTGTGTCTTTGATGATCATGTAATCCTATAATTGTATTTTCCTTTTCAAAGAAATACACTATTATTTATGTAGAGAACCATTTTGACAGAAGTATTTATGCAATCGGTAACAAATTAATACATAAATGGCGTGATATATTGATAATCTCTCTAAGGATCAAACAAGATAAAAATATTTGAACTTTCATTTTTCTCCTTATTTTGTCATGTATGTATGAATGCTGTGTGCATGTTTGTAAAGAGAGGAATACTTGGGCCGATTTTCATGGTATCAAGGTAAAACTTTGCAAAAAAAATATTTGGAAATCTCCTGGTAGGGCAACCCATGGCAGACAGTTCGAAGGGGAGAAGCCAGACTAAATGTGATCCCTGGTCCTCCAGATTGGGGATTTTGTTTGGGAAAGCAATTATGAGGCAATGGAGATCAATATACTGTGTGAAACCACAAAGTTCCTCTGGATGTTGGTCCTCACTGCCGAACCTTATTACCGTGAGTTTTAGGTGTTTCCAAATTGATAATTATAATTAACATGCCAAGAAAACAGGCGCAACATATAAATTGCTTTTACTAGATTAAAAGCAGTTTTCTCTTTTCATCATGGATTTTTTTATTATTAAATGAGGTTTTAGAGTTGAGGTCTAAACCAAATCTTTTTGGATTCTAAACTTTGTGGGAGTCATGTCAAAGAAATTAAAAATTTCTGTCATGTATATTTCTTATAATCTAATTAATTCTTTGGGAGAGATGTATCGTCGTGCTCGAGTCAAAATTCAACAAGAGCTCTTTTTTTCATTAATGTATCCGTTATTTCAAATCGAATAATAAGAAATTTTANATTATAATTAACATGCCAAGAAAACAGGCGCAACATATAAATTGCTTTTACTAGATTAAAAGCAGTTTTCTCTTTTCATCATGGATTTTTTTATTATTAAATGAGGTTTTAGAGTTGAGGTCTAAACCAAATCTTTTTGGATTCTAAACTTTGTGGGAGTCATGTCAAAGAAATTAAAAATTTCTGTCATGTATATTTATTATAATCTAATTAATTCTTTGGGAGAGATGTATCGTCGTGCTCGAGTCAAAATTCAACAAGAGCTCTTTTTTTCATTAATGTATCCGTTATTTCAAATCGAATAATAAGAAATTTTATGGGGGCTGTATGTCCCAGCGGTACACCTCCAGATTTTAGATTTAGACCTAGATTCTATCATTTTTATTATGATGATTTTAGCTTTTGAATTTGCTTTGTTTAAATGTAATCAGTGCCAAGTCCCACCCTGGGACCTCAAGCAACAGAAAGAATAACGAGGCTACAATCTACATAGAAATAATTTTATGCAAAAAGTACATGTACCTATAAGCGTGATCTTCTGTATTTCAGAAAGAGACATATTTGCAGGGATTTGGTTAATGTAATACTGTGCATTTTTGATACCATTCCAAGAGCTCCAACAACAACAGGAATTGTAGTGGTTTTTATATGCCACATCTTTCTTATTTCTATTTCAAGATTCTTATACTTACTAAGTTTCTCAAATATATTATTATTATTATATTATTATTATTATTATTATCATCATCATCATTATTATCTTAGTTTATAGCATTTGCACAGACTCTTCTTAATGCCTCTTTATTCCTCTTGGGCTAGCCACAACTAGCAGCCAAAGGCCAAGAGGTTTCTTTGTCCTTACATTTGTAAAACGTTTCTAAGAATCCTAGCTGTTCCTAATAAGGCTGTCTTTTGTACTATACCAATGTCTAAGTCAATATTTATCATGTCAGTCCATCTCCTGAAAATTTTGCTAACACACCCTAAAGCTCCAAAAACAACAACAACATCATCATCATCATCATTATTATTATTTATTTATTTATTATTATTATTATTATTATTATTATTATTATCGAGTGGTTACACACCATTTATTGGTGGATGGGTGAAAAACCCGCATTCGGCGCCCAGCAACAAGCCAGGTAAGTTGAATTATTATTTTTATTATAAGTACAGAGATGAAATTTTAATTGTTTGTTATCAGTTGCCGACAGATTTATGTTTATTTGTTGAAGAAAAGCATAAGGAACAACAACCACGATGAATAAAATTACAATTCTGGGTTTATTTGCTGTATTTACGATTTGCAGTTTTGTCATAAAGCTTTTGAAATTATAAACAGACAAACTTGGCGATGTAAAGAGAAAATCGATTACCACAGAAACGAAGGTAACCATGGAAACGAAAATGTCTTGAATATTGAATTTAATTTAAATCGTAATGACACAGCTAATCATATAAAAATGATACTCCCAAGTGTATTTGTGGTAGAATTTGTAAAGGAATTCGCGGTATCAAAGCTCATCAGAGATCATGTAGATCAATTAAGTCTCTAAACGACGATAACACTGTAGATAATGAGATTGATGTCATCAACGAACACATGAACTGAATAACCAATTCGTTGCAGAAAACAATAACGATAATGACGATGTTCGAATGACAAATGACGAATTTCCATAATTGAAAGAAGGTATCAAATTACCAAAATCTCGAGAGGATTGGCGACTAGCTAATGCTTATTTTCACTCCGAATTGTCCAAAGTCGTATATTTTTATTTCCGCGAACAACTATGGTTATCAAAAAGACATTTCCCTAAAAGTGAATTGAAAAAGGAACTCAAAAACGTAAAATCTAATAACACAAATATCAATACCATCAAATACTTTGCAAAGCAAATTAGAAAGAAAATAAACAAGCAGCCAATAAACATAACCATTTCTACTGACAAAGACAAGGAAATCAACAAAAACTTTTTGGGCTATGCCAAGAAAGTATTTGTTCTCGGAACATCCGTTTTTCCATCATTCAACGTCACATAATGTACCGCGTATTTTACGAACGTCCTAAAAGGTTTAAATCGTGAAAAAAGTTTTCGTAATTCCTCAATGGATACCCAAATTGGACGATCCGACTGTTCCATACGACCTATCTCCCCCATCCTATAGGGAAATCACCCGAATAATCAAGAGTATGAAGTTATCCTGTTCACCCTGTCCGCTGGATCAAATATCCATTATATGCTTCAAACGGTGGCCGTATCTAAGAACGTTTATCATGGAAATATGTTCCGAAGTAATTCAAACAAACACTCTACCAGTAAACTGGTCAAAAGCAGCCACCATCATGATCCACAAAAAAGGTGATCCAAGCTGGCCAGAAAACATCCGGGGGTATTGCAGAATTGAGTCATATAAGCAATCACTCCAGAAAGTTCCAGAAAAGCTTGACAGTAACACTAATCGATCACAAAAATGCGTTCCGTGAAGTCCACCATGCGTTGATTCAAACTGTTTGACGCTATCATAAAATAACTGACGAGATTAATAATGTTGTACAAACATTGTATAATGACTTTCGTTTATCCATTATTACGAACGATTTCTGCACCAAATACATCCCGGTTGGAGAAGGTGTACTGCAAGGGGATTCATTCTCGCCATTAATCTTCAATTTAATCGTCAGTACCTTTTTTACAGTGTATCAAGGACGATAAATATACCAACTTTGGTTACCGTGCCATCAAAGGATTCCTTCCACACAATTGGTTCCAATTTGCAGGTGGTGCAGTTGCAGTCACCTCATTGGAAGGAGAAAATCAAATTCTTCTGAACTTCTTCAGCAAATGGTGTAAATGGTCAGAAATGACAGTAAAACCGTCAAAATGTTACACATTCGGCATTTGCAAAAAGGGTACATTGTCAGTTCAACACAAACCAAAGCTCTAGGTAGACAACAAGCTTGTACCACAAGTCGAGACTGATCATCATTTTACCTATCTGGATCGACACCTTAACCTCAAAATGACGGATGAAATGCACAAAAATGAAACAACAAAAATAGTAACTGAACACCTCGAAATCATTGATTGACTACCACTTCATCCGAAAAACAAGTTGACGCTGTACCAGTAGTGGACATTTTCAAAAATCAGCTGGCACCTGACAGTCTCCAAAATTTTGAAAACGTGGATTAAGAACAACATCGACAACCTCGTATCCAGGTACATCAGACTATGGCTCGAAATATCCATCAATGGTACCCTGTGTGCCATCACACATTTAAAACGAAAATTTGGTCTTGGGCTGATATTACCATCTAATAGATATATTCAGTGCCAGGTGAAATTTCGAAACAAAATTGGCTGTTGGCATCGCGAGAATATTCGTAAAATCCACAAATCCACAGCTGCGGTAAATGTTCAATATGATCAATTCAACAAAACTCGTGAAGTTTTGAAGCAAATTCGCCTGTCGGAAGAGCACCACCTAATCAGTGACTTAACCACACAAAGTTTAGTGATTACATCTATATGGAAGTATTCGGACAGTAAATTCATCAATCAATGGTCCAACGTCATTAGCCACCAGTTTTGTCGTCCGTTAACTAAACAATACGCTTGTTAATGCTACTAATGCAGTCAAATGGGGAATAATCAACGATTTCACATGCAGATTTTGTTATCGCCAGCAAACCCTCGGCCACGTCATCGGTGGATGTCAATCTGCATTAGACGACCTTAGATACAACTGGAGACACTCAATCCTTCTCCACATTTAAAAAAACCGTTTCATCTCAAGGTTTACAAGCGTATGTTGATATTGACGGTTACCCCAAACCGTCTATAATAACAGGTGAGGCCTAAAGGCCAGTTGTTATAGTGAAAGGTGACAAGTTGCTAATAATAGAAATTACAGCTGAGTTTGAAACCAATATAAAAAGTAACTTCGACCGTAAAAATCAACGCTACGAACAGTTATTTTCCGATTTATCAAGACGTTTAAGAGTGTATTATGTAAACATGAACCTCGGAACTCTAGGTGTGTTTGGGAAAAATAGTTTGTTTGTTTCAAAGCTAGAGTCCCTCGATCTCAATAACGGAACTGTTAAATTTATCACCAAATGATCGATAAACCTTTGTATACGGACATCATATTTTATTTTATGTATAAGAAACAAAGAATGGACAAACCCAGCATTATTAATCTGGTAACCAGCTGATAGATCATCTCTAAGTGATATGCCCAAATGGAGGGTATCACTGTAGAGGATGCACCACAACTGGGCTTCACTGTGCTATTTCTAGTCTTTCTGTTTCCAGTCCTCCTTATCCAGTGATAGCTCAGTTGTGTTGCAACCTGTATTGAGTAGAGCAAGTTCATTGTAAATTTTCTAGATCGTTAATTTACAAATAAAATCATGTGAAGTCTAAAAATTATTATTATTATTATTGTTGTTGTTGTTGTTATTATTATGAATAGCCTATCTGATTCTGTATTGTTTGCACCGCCAGTCATGCTTTCCCGTCATCGTTTGAATGAAACCAAAGATTCAAGATTCAGATTCTCAAAAATCAAGAATAATTTTTTTGCCACCTTTTTCAAATATATCGAGACGATACGAGAAATGACAAGGTAAGCCTCAAACAAATACTTTGTAAAATAATAATGGCATTATTATTATTATTTTCTATCTTTATAGAGGATGATACAATTAAGTTGTTTACTATAAAAATGTAATAAACACTGCTGTCAAGATGTGTCCTCTGTATGTTATTTGGACACACCCCAGTGTTTTTATCCTCTGAATATTGGGGTCATCTTTAATGCGAAATAGTTTTTAATATCTGCGAGGGCAATATTTCACTTGCCTTTATTTTGTCTGACACTAACGTCTCATTTTAAGGAACATGTGATCATATTTTCTTAAGTGACCACTCAAGAAAATGTAGAAAATAATCACAGCGCAGGCGGATGTAGAATGTCGTCACAGTGTAAAGCCAGTGTTTTGCTGTTTCCCTGTGCAATGGACAACGGAAGTGATTTTTATCTGGTATCCGGGATACGAGGGAAACGACAAAACGAAAAAACAAAAAATAAACAGAATATTAGCTGGGTTATTGTTTAACCCATTATATCCGCACAAAAGCCGTAAAAGTACATTTAAAACCTTAAGCCACAAATATGGTGGGGAAGTATCCCCCAAAAGACCCCTTGAGTTTAGTTCAGTTCAATAACACTGGTGATTACTTAAAGATTACTTACTGATTACTCAATAAAAAATGATTACTTCAAGTAAAAATTATTGTAGACTTACGCCAGAGACGGGTTCGTATGTTATTACGTATTCATATTTTGTTGTATGATACGCTGAGTTATGTGTTGCCACAAAGGAGGCGTGTTTAACCGTCGAGGTCCACCAAGCACTGAAAATTAAACACAACTTCGTGGTACATCCACAAAACATATCAGAAACCCGTTGGTGGTTAGTTTGATTTCGCAATTGCTTTTTTGAGATCTGTGGAATTTTTCCAAAGAGCATGCTGTCGTATTTGTACATCACAGCAGGCTTGAGAATTATTGTAAACAGTGTTGTAAATTGGACCGGGGCAGTGTCAATAATTGATTTTTAGTGACAGGAAGCAATGGGCAATTGCAGCGAAGTTGTTTTCAGTCAATTATTCATAAAGGCCGGATTTATAGAATAACAGCCAACATAAAAATATTGGATGCAAATTTAGTTGTATTAAGTACGACTTCTACCTTTTGATGAGATTGAATTTTAAAAAAAAATTAAATCTTGATTTTAAAAATCAGTAAAGTGCCTGTATTAGACTTTGCTAGTTAGTTGTATATTGTAATCGAGTCTTTAGGGTGAATTTGAGTCATGAAAGCAAAGAGTTAAAAGTGCCTTTTTCCTTTGCTTGATATCTGCGCTTCGAATTGTATGACAAATAAGCGATTCAGAGAATAACTTTTTACAATATCCAAACAGGAAGAAAGAGGAAAACGGACTTTCCCGTTGCATTGATTTTTAATTATGAGTTTGTCGGAGTTGCCACTAATTCAAAGTCTTGATTATTAATTTTAACTTGTGGAGTAGTGAATTTCCAAGCTTAATTTTCAAGATTACAACTCTCTTGGTCTCTTAATTTAGAAAATTTTTCATCGTTTCCAAGCTTAACAGGAAACAGTTTGTGTTGGTTTACTCAAAGTACACAAAATGGCATACAGAACTTAAAACAACTTGAAAACAGAGGTAACGTCAATGGACCCAGTTTCTAATCATCTCTTGAAACTTTGTTTTATGACTGCTATAGGAATATTTTTGGTAGATTTTTCAACCCTTCCTGACAAAATGTAATGAAGGTAACGTTTGCCTCCTGTTTTCACCACCTCTTCCTCTTGAAGAAGAGAAAGAATTTCAAGAAGATGTTCATTGAATCATTTAGTGATAAAATAAGTGAAGAAGCAATTTTCTCAGAACACAATGCTTGGGTGCTTTGTTTCGACTTTTTGACTTAAAACCTTGTATATTCTATTTATTAGTAAAATTTTTAGATCGAAAATCACTTTTGTACCTTTGATTTTGACTGACGCTACAGTGCGAGTGATGACGTAAAGTTAAGTTATGCTCCAAAGTACGAACGCTGTTGAGGAAATAACTACAGTTAAGGTCTAACAAAAAACATAATCCAGATCATTTTTTGATGGCAGAATCTTTTCTGTTCTATACCTTATATTTTATATTTTCCCATTTTCGTTCACACGTAACAAATAAAAAGAAAGAAAGAAACTTGTGTCGGTTGTTTTTGTCGGTAACTTTACTCGTAGCTCTGCTTCTTCACTTTGTGAGGTGCATACATTGCACTGGCGCCCGCAAGGATCAACTTAAGATTAAGAGATGATACACAGTAACAAGAGCTCACTCGGTTATTAGTCTCGTCTCGAAAGATGCTACACCCCAAGAAATGGAATACCACTTGGTTCTCAGCAGGTAAATAATCAGCCTTGCATTCAGATTTTTAATTTGTTGCCCCTCAGGATTTCAATCCAAATGGCAGCTATTGTGTTCCACGTAAGGAGTCCATCCAACAAAAGAAGGCCAGAACCATTCTGCAACAACATTTGACACATTTTATGCTGTTTACGAATATTGTCTGAGGTCAGAGACCATAAACCATACGATTTGATGCAGCTGGAATCATTCCAACCTTTTTCTTCATGTTCCTAGTATTAGGGGGTACTGTACTCCAGAGAGAATTGGGTTCTTTTAATAAACAGCCAAATGAAAAAACAGTCTTCCTGACAAACTAGTTTTTCAGAAGATATTATCTTCCTTTATTTCAAAAGTTGGTAGACAGATATCTTCTTTTCCAAAGACATTTTAAAGTAAAAGTAGCTCAGCAGCCGCTCATAAAAGCCTTTCACGGCTTGGTTATTTTAACTTCCTCTGTCATGAAAGACAGGTCTTCTAAACAAGATCCCGTCCTTGTTGTTATTTTAATGACTGTGGCCTGGCTATGGNTTTCAACCCTTCCTGACAAAATGTAATGAAGGTAACGTTTGCCTCCTGTTTTCACCACCTCTTCCTCTTGAAGAAGAGAAAGAATTTCAAGAAGATGTTCATTGAATCATTTAGTGATAAAATAAGTGAAGAAGCAATTTTCTCAGAACACAATGCTTGGGTGCTTTGTTTCGACTTTTTGACTTAAAACCTTGTATATTCTATTTATTAGTAAAATTTTTAGATCGAAAATCACTTTTGTACCTTTGATTTTGACTGACGCTACAGTGCGAGTGATGACGTAAAGTTAAGTTATGCTCCAAAGTACGAACGCTGTTGAGGAAATAACTACAGTTAAGGTCTAACAAAAAACATAATCCAGATCATTTTTTGATGGCAGAATCTTTTCTGTTCTATACCTTATATTTTATATTTTCCCATTTTCGTTCACACGTAACAAATAAAAAGAAAGAAAGAAACTTGTGTCGGTTGTTTTTGTCGGTAACTTTACTCGTAGCTCTGCTTCTTCACTTTGTGAGGTGCATACATTGCACTGGCGCCCGCAAGGATCAACTTAAGATTAAGAGATGATACACAGTAACAAGAGCTCACTCGGTTATTAGTCTCGTCTCGAAAGATGCTACACCCCAAGAAATGGAATACCACTTGGTTCTCAGCAGGTAAATAATCAGCCTTGCATTCAGATTTTTAATTTGTTGCCCCTCAGGATTTCAATCCAAATGGCAGCTATTGTGTTCCACGTAAGGAGTCCATCCAACAAAAGAAGGCCAGAACCATTCTGCAACAACATTTGACACATTTTATGCTGTTTACGAATATTGTCTGAGGTCAGAGACCATAAACCATACGATTTGATGCAGCTGGAATCATTCCAACCTTTTTCTTCATGTTCCTAGTATTAGGGGGTACTGTACTCCAGAGAGAATTGGGTTCTTTTAATAAACAGCCAAATGAAAAAACAGTCTTCCTGACAAACTAGTTTTTCAGAAGATATTATCTTCCTTTATTTCACAAGTTGGTAGACAGATATCTTCTTTTCCAAAGACATTTGAAAGTAAAAGTAGCTCAGCAGCCGCTCATAAAAGCCTTTCACGGCTTGGTTATTTTAACTTCCTCTGTCATGAAAGACAGGTCTTCTAAACAAGATCCCGTCCTTGTTGTTATTTTAATGACTGTGGCCTGGCTATGGGTTCTGTGCTTTCTTAACTTTTCTAATTTCATTTACAATGCTCATTACTTGCTTGTTGAATAATCTTGCAAGTGGCACCACTCTAAAACAGCAGTACAAGATACACTAAAAAAGCTGAAAAGTAACATTCAGTATTTTCTGTTTTGTTAATAAGGACTTGCCAACGCCATACTCATACGTTTGCAATATTAGCTTTTTTAGTGTAAAAAATATGGATTCTACTCCTCTTGCTGCAGTGTCGACCACCTTACGTTGTAACTAGCCATTTTTCATCAGTCGTGGTATAAGAGTACTTCGAATAATTTATCTTCTGAGACCATCAATGCTAAAATAGCGTGCCTTAAGATTTAATATATTTCATCTTTTTCATTAAAGCCCTAGCCGATTCAGTGGTATTTAAGCATGATAATCATAATAAGATCATAATCATAATAACTTGTTGGTTTTGGTTTTCTTCAGCAGAAACTGATAATGTTCTTTAACACAATAGATAAGCTGTAAGCGCCAAAGTTTGCCACATATTATACCGGCAAACCTCGGCTGCTAACTTTTCTAGGTTCCAGGGTTCTAATTTTCTTATCAGGATTAATGATAACAATCATAGGAAGAAATTGTACTAACAGTATTCAGGATTTTATTCAAGTCTAAATAAATGTGTGAACTGTATTTCACTCAGATGGCAAAGGCTGTACTTCAAACTTTTCAGCCTAGTTGTATTATTAAACTATTTCTATCACCTATGATTGTTAGGTTTTGTTAAACGTCCAAAGTAATTCCTTGTGTAGAGTACTGTCCTCATACTTTGGCAGGTAAACTCCGATTTTACTCCAGTATTTTGGTTCTTATTCACAAACATCTGGGCTAGGCAGGGGGACTTATAGTGTCCTGGTTTTTAAGCCAATGGTTACTGAACTTAGCTCCATGAACGTTTTTTCAAAGTGTTATTTGTAACATAACTGTAACGAGCTGTTCCAGAGAACATCTACATTTTGTATTTATATTTGTTAATTTCTTTCCTATAACCTGAAAAAAGCACACACAGCTCAATCTTAATTGCATTAATTTTGGTGTCAACAAAAGGANAAAAGAAAGAAAGAAACTTGTGTCGGTTGTTTTTGTCGGTAACTTTACTCGTAGCTCTGCTTCTTCACTTTGTGAGGTGCATACATTGCACTGGCGCCCGCAAGGATCAACTTAAGATTAAGAGATGATACACAGTAACAAGAGCTCACTCGGTTATTAGTCTCGTCTCGAAAGATGCTACACCCCAAGAAATGGAATACCACTTGGTTCTCAGCAGGTAAATAATCAGCCTTGCATTCAGATTTTTAATTTGTTGCCCCTCAGGATTTCAATCCAAATGGCAGCTATTGTGTTCCACGTAAGGAGTCCATCCAACAAAAGAATTTTCTTTTGCATTCTTCGTAATTTATTGGTTTCCTATTATGATTAGTTACCAGGTTCTTTTTTGCATTAAAATACCCCTTATCTTACGGTGGAAACTTGTTGTGATATTGGGATAATACTAAGGTAAGGAGAAGAGGACTTAATTGAGAGATTGGAGTTTGAAATATAAACATATATTAAAAATGCGCTATACAAATGATTTAAAATAAAATTCATTTTTAATTAAATTATTTCGTGCAGTTAAAAAAAATTACCTGATTATTGTTTTTACAAATTGATTTTTATACTATTACGTAATTAAGATTGAGCAAAATTTTATTATGTTTAATTTTTAAATTTAAGCAAAACAGTATTGGAGCACCTTACAGTCATATACCTAATTTTTTGCGGAATATAGCTAGATAAGAATCTTAAAATCGCACTACAGCTAGATGAAAATTGTTGAAGTTTGCTCAAAAAGCAAGCTTTCTTGCAACGTCTAAAATTATTAAAATTGAAATCTTAGCAACAGTTGCACGAAAACTCTCTGTTATCTTATATCAGCCATCCATAGTAACAAAAGACAATAGATCATAAAACATTTCGATGACAATTAAGCAGATTATTTTTGAGAGTTTTATTAAAAACTTAATCATAAAATTGCAAAACACTTCAAAAAGGGAGATAAGGCTGCAAATATCTAAAACAGAGTGAATATTATTTCTCTCTTCTTTGACCAACAACAATGCCTCCTACTCTCACTCCCCAGTTCCACTTCTCTAACACAAAGATTGCTGTTGTACGTCGTTTTTCCTCTAAGTTAGTCGATCATAAGACTACATGACACCGAGTTGGCCAATCGGTATGCGCGGACGAAAACAGGCTACGAGCATTGTGAAAGGAACAATCCACTACGGTAACTGATATGATTTGCCCCATATTGCAGTACAGAAAGGGCTGTAATTCAATGGGGTTTTTTTAAGTGGGTTAATTGGCCATTGAACATTAGTCAACAACAATGAGGTTTCCTTTTTACTGAACCTTTGAGAGGTTCCAGGATAAAGAAGACTTAAATTGCAGGAATGAAAAGTTAGGCTAGCACTACATACAAAACAATATGAGATTTTGAGGATGTATAACGTAAAAGAGCTTTTTTTTCATTGCTGCTAGAAGTAAGATGTATGCAATTATTAAGACTTCTTTATGCTTCACCTATACCAACTGACAAAGCCTGTATCGGAGTAAGAAAAACCGTAAAACGATTAGTAAGCCTAAAGTCAGTTGCAATTTCTCATAATTTCTTTGCAAGGCAAATTCAAAGCAAAACTATCCAGTTACTCACTATTTATGAGGCAAAATTGCTGGGAGAGAATTTGTAGTTTTCAGACCAGGCTGTAAGAGGTGTTTGTTTTTGATCTCAGTGCTAGAAATTTGAAAAAGTTGATAAGTGAAAATGAATGAGCTTTAAAAAAAGAGCTAGACAAACTCTGGCTGTTTTTAGCCGTACAATGTTACTTGCGCAAGAAAGCAGTATGCATAGAAAAGATATATCAAAGTAAATCTGCTGTACCCCAGAAATATAAACGAGCCTAAAGCTATGTAAATTTGATGCAGTAAGTAGAAAGCGAGTAAAATGAATGTAGAACTAAAAGGGTAATTTCTTACAAAAAAGATAAATCCTGAAGAAACCATGTATCTGATTTCGAACGAAGCTAAGAGAAAACCAGCCTGATGAACAGAATAAAAAGCATTACTGAAAAAAGGAAGCTAAATGTCTGGAAAATAAGACATCGGTTTACGTGACAACAGAAAAATGCCAAAAAAGTACTGCTGTCCTTTAAAAAGTACTGATGTCCCTTAATGATGACAGATAACTCCTGTTTGTTAGAATCTGGTTGACACGTGTCCACTCCTAATGTCGTGAGAAAGAGAAAAGTTGGCAAGGAAGGAAACAATTTAATACTTTATGGACTCCTAAGGGGAAATAAATGCAAGTAAAGTTATACTGAACGTAAAACCTAATGCCAATAGGGCACACCTCTTTTAGTAGCATTTTGTGGGAAAATTGGTAGAGTTGACACTTAAAAGTGAAGGTGTAAGTAAGAGCGTTGTATTTTTTGATAGATCAGTACGAACTCTGGCTGTTAAGAAAAAAAAGCCAAATAATGACATTTCCATCTATGGTGCCTATAAAGCCACCGCTAAACATGACCTGAAATTTCCGAAATATCACATTTTCATACTGGAAGAATATTTCTAAAATTTGAAAATAAAAAAAAAGATTGAGAAAAACTTGATCCTTTGCAATCTTATCTACAGATAAAACTAAACCCCATTGAAGGAGGTATGTACATAATAACACTCACTAAGAGCTGTATACCTAAACCGGTATAAGACTGGATCTCTCTACATGACAAGAGTATACCCTACAAGGAATAAAGCCAATATTCCAAGTATGTTTGAAATGAAATATTGACCAAACTACATTCAAGGCCCCCTGGAAATGTTAAAACACATACTTTATACCCATGACCACATTTGCATACCAGAGGCATTGAGTATTTTCTTCAACGTAAGTCGCAAGCTTTTTCTAAGCTACGTTTTGAACGATGCTTCCCCCATCGTCAGGCTGAAAGATGGGGAAAGTATCCCTCGACACATAAATCAGAAAAAGCTTATGGTTTATAAAATGATAAACTCTGTATCTAAAACTTATCTCTTTTTTCTAAACTTCTCTCCTTTTACAAACATAATCTCCATTACATAGTACTTAACATAATTTTATGATATTATCTAATCAAAATTGTATTATGGTAAGCAAGTATTTTGTTCCAAGGACCAGGAAACCAGAGTGAGGAAATCGCTTGTATTGTGATCAACTGTGACATTGCCTACGAAACTCTATCTTTATTATTAATTTGTACATGGAAGCCCTCATACCCTGCATATTCCAAGTTTATTTCACTTGCTCAGCTTATTTCATCCAACCCTATTATTCTCATCCGTTCAATTTGGGAGTTCGGAATTCATACTTTAATTTAAACAAATGTTAAAATAAACCAACAGTTAAAACACAGATTGTCGTGTGTGGGATTGTGGTAAAACCAAAGCACTTCGAATCAGCTTACTATTAACCCCTTCCGACTACTCTTATTATTTCATATTACAATTATTTACCTGACGGTAACACAAATACATACAAGATGAAAACTGTTTTTTGTATATGTGGATCTATACATCGACAATTACCACGCTTAAAACGAATAAGATATAGTTAAAATACTTAACTTACAGGCGTAAATTTTGATAGTTTTATCGTTTACTGGGCCTTCTGAGCTTAACATGACCCAAGTTTATTGATATTTAGGGATTTTTTTCTTGATATTGAGAAAAGGGACCATACCAAAGAAGTGATCTGTTACATCTTACTCTGTTTATAGTGTTTGCGTCTCACCGCTTTCGGCCATGGCAAAAATTGTATAAAGTCAGTTGTAAGTAAAAACAGTCAAAAAGTGTCAAGCACCCAAAATGCCACTCTGTCCTTTATTATGGCCCCTAAATCTTGTTTATTAGGCACTGTTTATTAGGCAAAGTACCTAATTGAAGTACATTAGTACGTTGTTAAGGTATATTAGTACGTTATCAACCATTTTGTTGAATTTCAATTAAAGACGGAAGTTCTTCAAATTTTTAATTTTCTTTAATTACTTGCTTGAAACTTTGCTTGATAGGCTATTAGTCATCCTCCAGATGTCACACGAAATTTTGATAACCCTGCAAGCAAAAATCTGACATCACATCTGAAGTAGCTTTTATACTATACCACTGCCTGATTTATGAGGGTAAGTAGTAACAGTTCCTCAGAAGGTTCTCGTGGAAGCTACAAGAGGTATAATCAAGAGGTGTAATAGACAAATTTGTCCATGGAAATACGTTTAACTGAAATAGCCCAATATATTTGATGCTTACTCTTCCTTACACGACAATCATAAAAACTTGGCTTAGATTGTGTAATGATTTAATCGTACCACACAAATTCAACACATGGCGTCCTACATAAATTTTCAAATAAGACATTATACATAGGCAAAATAATCGTAATTTCAATAGGATTTGAACTGCGTACACAGAAGAAGATACAAAGACATTCTAAGAAAAACAAAAATACCAGTTTGTCTCAAAAGATGGATAATTGACTATATTATAACTCAATCTACGACATAAAGCGTAGAAACGTGGTCACTAACTAACTAGTATTAATAATGCAAATTGCTCAAAATATTGAATATCACGCTTAGTGATGGGAAGGAAAATGAATGGGTACGGGAGCAAACAAGAGTTGTAGCCATCACAGGCACAGCGAAATCATTGAAGTCCTAGTGCGCAAGTCACATACAAAGGATGCCATAAAACCGATGGGGAAAGCAGAGCCAGATCAAAAAAGCTACGGAAGGATTAGATCACCGAGACTGCAGGGTCAGTTGGATGAGAAATACAGGAAATGGATTATATTGGAAAACATATGGGGAGGCCGACAGCCTGCAGTAGGCTAAATGGCTGATGATGATACAGAAAAAAAAATGTTTGAAAAAATCAGTTAAACGTAAATAGAAAATCAATTAAGCTAAGACAGAAAACAAGATACCATGATCATAACATCTTCAAATCAAGAAAATCTGGATGCGTACTACATCAACTGTTGCTTGGGGTATTACTTATCACATTTCAGTGTTTAAACACAAGTAACTTCCAGATCAACATTTCGGAAATAAATTTGTTTCCTGTTAATATCCCGTGGGTATCACTGTCAATCGTAATAAATCTGCTCGTTACTTGCAGATAGTGATAACAGAAAACGTAAGGTAAATTCAAGATTTTGTTGGGGAAAACCCTGAAAAATGCAATAATATTGAAATAGACCCGATATCAAAAAATCTCTTGTATCTTTAACCCCGTACACATTTTTGAAGAGTGACTTACCCCTCGGTTCCTGGAACTTGTCAACCCATTTCCCCTATTACAAGCATTTTATCCCGGAAAAAGTCTCACTTTTTCTGCCCCTGTTTTTTGAAATCAAGAAGACCTTGCCAACAGACATGGGTTTTTAAAATTCTATGGTTAATGACGACATTGATAAACACACGGTCGCATCCCACATTTGCAAATACCAAAATTTTGAAGGAAAACTGAAATAATACCGTGGTTGAAGTAAGGCCCCTAAAAAGTGTGAAAAGCATTAAGCATTAATTAAGTTAATGTCACCGGTCTGCAACAACACACAAAGTCATGGTCCAATGATGGGCACAAAGGAGAAAGGGACTACACTGTTTATGTCATTTTGGGCCCTTACAATTCTTCGAATGTTAGTCTTAAACCTTTAAGGTGCTTCTTTTGCTATCTCTGTTACTTTCCTTACCTTTAAAAATCTTCTTATCTCATTCATCCTGTGTTCGTGCAAGGATATTCCGGCTAGCCACCTTTGCATTCTTATCTCCGTCGCTTCTAACATTCTCTCCTCTGCACTTTTTAAAGGTACGACTTCTAGGCCATATAGTAAAANCTAAAAAGTGTGAAAAGCATTAAGCATTAATTAAGTTAATGTCACCGGTCTGCAACAACACACAAAGTCATGGTCCAATGATGGGCACAAAGGAGAAAGGGACTACACTGTTAATGTCATTTTGGGCCCTTACAATTCTTCGAATGTTAGTCTTAAACCTTTAAGGTGCTTCTTTTGCTATCTCTGTTACTTTCCTTACCTTTAAAAATCTTCTTATCTCTGGTTGTAGCACTGATGAATAGATTTTCGTCTTGAGTTTCATTGGCATTCTCGTGTCGCATACTGTGCCACTCACTTCTCGCCACTCCGCCCAAGCTCTTTTAACTCTTGTCTTAACTTCTTCTTGACACCCCCTTGTCGTTGAATGGTTGTTCTTAAATAGCAGAACGACTCCACTTACTTAATCACTTCCCCATGTCTATCTCTACTGTTAATATTTATTTGCTCACTCTTTGAAGATACCATTGTTTCGCTCAATAATGTGACATTGATGATGTTGATAATAAGATTTTGATTGATCCATTATTGTTCTCTTTTATTTTCTGGATCTTAGAGAGTAAACATCTAATCAAGATGTTCTTTGTTACGATGTTTTCAAAAATTCCGTTATTTTTCTGCTCTCCCCCCCCCCCTGTCTCTCCTCTTCCCTCTCTCGCGCGTGATCTGAAAGGAGTCATGACCAAATAGAGATCTCCAACTTGATGTCCGGTTATCTTGCACCTCTGCGTTTAACTTAGGATGTATTATTGTGTGATATAACCGCTGGGATGTTTGTGTGACTGAAAAAGAGGGGCGTTTGGTGTTGGACCTAAGGTTAGTATCTTCATTTCGTAAAACCCAGTAACCACAAGAAGTAGCCATTCTGGTCAACAATGACGGCACAATACAAAACATGCTACATCTTTGAGCTATCTCGGGAAGGCACTAGAAATTATTTTGTAATACGGGTGGTACGTATTGGCTGTATTCTTAATATCACCAAAAATAACCTGAAGGTAATGACTTTACAAGGGCTATGTCATGTTGTAATATTATTCAGCACATATTTGATTTCTAATGACGCGCTACGTAATTTTGCAATATGTCTGCTGGGGTGGCTTAAGGGCCCAAAAGGCAATCAAATAAAAATATTAGCATTTTCGACCTACATACGCAAAAAACCCTCTGCAAACCATGTAGAAAGCTCATATTTGGTTTGATGTTACTTTGCAGCCATGTGTTTAACATTAGCTATGTTACTTTCCTATATAACCAATTCCTGACGGCACTCCCAGGTCTATAAATGGGATTCGTAAGGTCATGTTAGTTAGATAGAGTGCTGCAATTTAAATATAAATTGAATTAAACAATCTGAAGAGGTAACACACAATGTCGTTGTATTTTGCATTCTTGCGTTTGAAACTGACTATAATATTTTTCGAAATTAGCACAAACCGGAATAATAAGGATGGGTCAGTCAAATAAAAGGACCTTTAATCAAAAAATAAATTAAACCAGGCAAGGTAAAAGCTGATATTTGGTGTAACGTAGTTTGAGGCTGTGCAGAACATAGCTTATAAGCAATGTAATTTTTCAATATCACTACTGAGGTGTTCAGGTCAAATTGAGGTCCACTGGGGCATGTTATCAGGCCAAAAATGAATTTAACCAGGAAACGTGAAAGCTCAGATTTGGGTCAGTGGTGCTTGTAACCCTGAGCTGGATACCGGTTTTTTAATTTCGATGTTACCGTCAAGGCGTCAAAAAGATGCCTCTTACTTCTGCAATATGAATAATAAAGAGCCGCAATTAAAAAAAATGAATTTAGCAAGGTAAGGTAATGACCTCAAAGTTGTTGTTATGTTACTGAAAAAGGTATCACGTGGTGCTGGTGGCTGATATTAAAGATAGAAATCTACAGTCGAAAAATTAATTCAAAGAGGCAAACCCGAAAACCACAATTTGGTGTCGGAATACTTTGTAGGATTCTTGTTAAAAAGGGGGTCGCGTAGAACATCTCTCAAAGACAGAAACCTACAATCTAAAAATTAATTTAACAAAAGTATTCAGCGATACTAAAAATAATGAGGCAAATAAACGCAGACTGTTGACCAATAATTTGACTTTACTTGACCAAGCAACCAAAATACCCCTGAGTGTCAGGTATTTATTTCTGCAAGTATTCAAGTCACAAAGCAGAGTGATGGTGAAAGAAGAATTAAAAAACTCGTTTGAATCGGCATCGAAAGAGAAAAAGAAGTGAAGGCTCGATCTTGACTTTACGAACTACCTGGATACACTATGTCTCAAAATGAAACGATGCAAAAACTGCACGAAAGAACTAGAAAACAGAAAAAAGAAGAAAAAGGATAAGAAGAAAATGGCCTTTCATAACGTTCATAAGTGCCTTGGCTTACAACCACTATTCACTATTAATCAATTACACTAAATCAGTTAAATGCCTTTTTCGCATAGAAATCAAAAGCAGTAAATACTTGTCACTGTTTTCAATACAATATAATTTATAAAATGCAAGGATCTCTGAATATACCTTAGCTAACCTTAGGTTAGCCTGCACCGGTACAGGAAAATAGTGCAATATCAACGCATTGAAACTCAGGAACTGTCTCTGGTTCCAAGATTTCAAAAACGGCAGGTATCCTTGAAGCCCTCCCTAACTGAAGCGATACGTTTTTCAGGCAGAAATGTATTTTCAGTTTTTTAATTTGTACATTGAACTTCAAACATAAAATTTTACAGGCAACAGCTGCACAACACCAGAAATATTGGCATCAACGACTATGAATGTCAAATTTCTTTTTTCTTTTGGGTCAGGGATCAGATTGAGTTTGAAATACGACACTTGCTTTTTCAACATAAAATATTTTTGAACAAAAAGCTCGGTGTTTATTATTGTAAAGGCTATTTATTAGACGTGGGCAGCGTCCCTACGGAAGGGAATATTAACAACATGTTGATAGCAGGGATGACGTTAGGAGTTCACCAAATTTGTAAAAGAATATGAAAACTGTATTTAAATAAAATTGGAAACGATCTGAAATGGAGCATGCACATTAAAAATCGCATGCAAAAAAGGTAACTCTACACTAAGCTTTCTGAGACAAAATTTCAAAATTGTTCTAGAAAACTGCAGAAAACACCACCTTCATCGTATCAATTAGATCAATTATGAAGTATCTAATATCTAATATCTGGAATTCACACGATATTGATAAACTAGAAATTATAGAAAAAAAGTAGTAAAGGCTTATGAAAAGAACTAGAAGTACATGAAAGTTAGTTCGATCTCGAAAATATATCAGGAAACAAAACTCGAAACTTCGGAGAATACCACTAGATACTCATGTACAAGAAGGTTAAGGCTTGGTACAGCTACTATCAACAAGCTGATCTGTGAGAACTGCTAGACCTAGAAAGCGAATTAAACCAGAGAAGTTTAAAGACTTAAACAGTAAAAACGTCACAGGTAGAGAAATCTGAAACAACACCAGGAGTCTAGAGATACCCGTGTCGCAGACAGCACATCGACAAGAATAAAACTGACGCACTTTCAACTTGGCAACTTCTTGATTATCTCACATTGACTTGAACGACAAGGGTTTCTCCATGATACACTCTTTGGCTGATTAAATTATGCTCCAAATTTCCCCTCTGATTTCCATGCAAAATAAACAATATTTCATCAGAATATGCTGACGTATGTAATGTTCTACATTGCATCAATAACGTAATATGTTAAAGAAATAACATTATAACTTAAAAATAGCACTTCGTCCTTATTTTGACTGTTCCATAGACTCCACGGTACAGCGATTTAGAAGAAATTTTAATGACCTCTTCCAAAGAAACGTTAGTAAATAAACTTTTGATATCAAAGAAACACAGCACAGAATATGCTTGCCCTACCGAACACTTTTGAATTTTATTAGCAAACGTAAAATACTCCTTAACACAGAAACTAGAGTACTGGGTGATGGAAAATTGCCAACTGGTGTTGGGAAGAGTCAATCATTGGTAAAACAAGCCTGACAGGAATACCTTGTGAATTTTGGATAGGCCATACATTTCAGAACACTGAGATTCAGGAATTCTAATTTTTTTCTAGCGTCTTGGTCCAATTGAGTGCCAGTGAAATAGTTATTGGCCAAAAGGAACGTTATTTTAATTAGGATAGTTACATTTTGTGCCCTTAATTGTTTATCCAAATCAACTACTGTGTGCGGGGAAAAGCATTCATTTTGTGACTGTGACGGTATACGGTATTGTGTGCCCAACTATAACTGATACCGCATCAGGACGCTACTACGCATAGCCTACTTTTCTGAACAGAATTGGAGTACAACCAATTCGGAAGGAGTCCAGAAAAATTGCAATGCTTCTGGGCTTTAGTTCGAGGTAAGTTATTAGTAGGCAAATTCTATCTCCCTGTGAAAGTCAAAAAGGTGGAGAAAAGGCTGCCAAGGAAGTTAAGCAACCGAAATTAAGCCTGTATGGAAGGCCGGGGAAACCTGTTGCAAAGATGACAAAAATTCAAATGAATTTACGTGTCACCTAGAGCTGATTTGGAAAGCCATATACTTCTGACGTAATCATCAGAGGCAGATTTTGATCGTGTGTGAAGACTCAACCTAGTGGGATAAGACGAGACTAATGTAAAAAATTGGGAACCCTTACCTGAACAAAAAGATGTATACATGCCTTGTAAGACTGATAAGGTTGATCAAATGGCTAAGAAGGGACCCGAAAATTTTTGTGAATTCAACGACACGAGATATGAGTAGCTTTGCCCAAGCAATATAAAAAAACAACAACCTGAACAACAGAGAAGAAGTTCTGCATACTATATAAGATGGTGATCAGAAAAGCTGCAAAAAAACACAAAGCTCTGTTGTGTTTATGATGTGTCTTGCAAGCTGAGTCAAGAGAGCCTTTTGCTTAACCAGTGTCTGGAAATGTGACCGCCACTACAGAGTCTGGTGTGAAGTTTCTTGGTTCGAAACAGGTTGAAACAAGTTGCACTGAGTGGTGACTTGAATCAAGCTTTTCTTCAGGTACGCATACATCCAGACGATCGAGACAGCCTTCGTTTCCCCTGGACCAAATATAAACAATCCGAAGAAATTAGAGGGTACTGTTTTGCAAGAGCAATCTTTGAATTAGATTAATCTCCATTCTTATTTTGTGGAACTAGCTAATTCCAGCGTGACAGTCTTCAGTCTGAGTATTCAGGAACTACAGAAGAAATCTGAAAAGACGTGTAAGACATGATCAGTGGAGGTAAAACTGAGGAGGAGATGAAAAAGTTCAAGAGGGAGCGCATTCCATTTTTTGCCAGTGGACGTTTTACCCTTCAAAAAAAGGCTCTCAAATCTACCAAGTTTGGAGTCGAACAACTGTGATGGGACTGTTAGAATTACCTAAGCCAAACAGCATTAATTCTGAAAGCTCAATTTGGCAACTTGCTTGGAACAAGAATGCTAACACAATATCCGTCCGAATGCGAGACTAGAAAGAAGACACGATCAAGTGTGCCTTCTTCGGCATCAGTCCACACCCCTGTGGGATTAATTTCACCAGGACTGCTTGCCAGAAAGAAACTATTTTGAGACACCAGCGATTTAAACCTGGGAAAGAACACCCCTCTCTCTATATTTTTTGTACGACCGGTGGACACAATGGAAGCTGAGACTGCCATCATTCTTCAAAATACCTCGTTATATTTGATCGTACAAGGCACCGATCAAGCACATTGATATTCTCACCTTCTCTGATATTCTCATTCTTCAAAATACCTCGTTGTATTCCATCGTACAAGGCACCAACCAAGCACATTGATATTCTCACCTTCTCTTATACAAGCAACATTGGCACCTGTGCTGCAACTTATGGAGTAGTGTTCCAGAAAGACAGTATCATTCAAGGTTTGCTAACTTCAAACTCTCAGATAAGCAAGAAAAGATTAACAATAACAAGGAACGAACTGCCTGGATTATATATGACAGCAAATTCAATGCAAAACGCAAAAGAAGCTCTACAGCGAGTGCCCATCAATCGCAATTTGAATTTGGTACGGGGAGATGGGAAATGTAAGCAAGGAGTACAAGATCAGGTTTGCAAAATCAAATCTTGAGAGCAAATCACTTGGCCTCACATCAGCGGAAATCCTGTCGGACTGAGGGAGGCGTAGCTCCTGTGGTGATCAACTGAGACAGTATTGGTTGAAAGTTTCATCCCGGTTACTTGAATATGAATTGTGACCTGCAGATATCATAATTCAATAAACTGAAAAAATGAAGCCAAGAGTAAACAAATTAAATATGTGTTGGCCACTCCAATTGAAACACTGAACAAACTGGATCTACTTCTGGAAAACGTTTGTCCTAAAAAAGTGTCTGGGGTCCCTGTTTTTGACTCAGTGAGTTGTTTTCATACCACGACAAGATAGAATATGGGCACCTATTCAGACGGAAAAAATCAAGAGTGGTAAGTTAAGCTGGGTGAAGAAAAAACAAGCTGCGTATATCTACACAAAGCAATTCAAGCCGCAGTTCAACTTGCGACAAATCAAAGATGAAATTTGTGTTTCCCTTGGGTGTATCATTGGAAGCATCCCATCTACTTCACTTCTCTTCTGGGCTGATCTTACTATGTTGGTGTAGTGCTTGCCAGTTTGACTTGTAAGATTGCTGGTCCAGAAAAGTCTCGGCTTCTTCTTCTCTCTTTCCATTGATCTTTACTTCTAATAGGACCCTATGAATATTGTTTCGTCTAACTACAGTGGAAAACGCGTTTAAGAAACTAGGATATCAGAAATTTTGTGTTAAAAGAAATTAGTTATGAATCCCATGTACAGTTTTCTATACTCTAATAAATTCCCTCGAATATAAGAAATGTGGATATCACAAATTTTAGGCAATAAGAAAGATGTTGTTGTCCCAAACCATGGTTTTTCTCTACAACCAAGGTTATAAAAAATTGGCTGTTGAATTTTCAAACACAGTGCAAGTGAAATACACAACTAGCTCTTGGGTTTGTTAAAAATGATCAGTAGGTGTTGGGTCTTATTGCATGTAAACTCAAAACGTGGATGTAGCAAAATAGGAGATTAAATAATTGGTCAGTGTCAACTTGATTACTGACTTGGTCTCGATTAACCCAAACTCCTTTGAATCACGTTAGCAACGGTCGTCCTATCGCAATAGCAAATGCAGCAGCAAGTCATAATGATTACTTCACAGCATATGAGAAGTGCTAATGAAGATGACGCCTGGAGAAAGCCATTGTTGTTTGCTGATCGTGGGTCGAATTTCCCCCTGGGATCACAAGTTCCAAATTAAACCCATCGACGAGTGAAGTCGTTATAAGGACAGCCGTTTTTGCTACAACCATCATTGCTTTTTACTGTCATTTCAATAGCTTAATCGACAATTTGTATCTCAATCATGTCCAAGAGGAAGACTTCAAAGCCTAAGAAAAAACTTTCAATAATTGATCAGCCAGAGACATCGCAACTTAACCAACACAAAGACATTGTTATGAGACTTAACATTCCAGAATCGGGCATCTTGTGGCATTCAAAGATTCTATTAAAAGTCCATTTTTGTGCACAGATATAGCTTTGTTGGTTTTTAGTTTCTTTTTCTTGAATAATATTTTTGAAAACTTATTTTTTGATTTACAGGTTAAAACAAGAAGATTTATAGTTTTCGACCGACAAGAAGAAGGTGTTGGGCTCGAGACCGCGTCACCTGACAGTTACCTCTTGACTTACTATCGGGAGGCCTGGTTGGTTAAGCTACAGTTCCAGCGTTTGCCGCTCTAATACCAACCTTTACGAAGCTTGTGTGTTAGACTACGTTTGTTTGAAGAGGAACAAGTTTTCCGTGTTTGCATTTTTCAACACAAGGCAATTAAAAATTCAATGTTGTCATCTTTTATTACAAGAAAGAATTATCATGGTGGCAAGAAGCTTAAAAATAACGTTACAAGCTCGTATACTGCAACGTAGAAAGCAACGAGAACCTCAAGTAAAGTGTCTTCCTGTTGTGCCCTCCCATGCCGCTCTTTAAGTCCTATTGGACACTTTGATCCACAGAAAGGCTTTCGTTTTGAAGCTTCGCCATTACTTTCTAAGCTTGAGTGTAAGGTAACTTTTTTCAGGAAAATATCAAGACTCAGAAGCTCTTTACAGATGACTTTCTGTGATATTTAAAACTCGTGTACACATACATTGACTAGGTAATTAAATATTACTTAACATATTATTTTAATACTGCTTCGCATGTAGACTATTCTTTTGTTATACACGTATCTAACTAGTGCCTTTAGCATTTCCAACACTCTACTCATGTCCAAAATTTTGAGTTAATGTATAAAATGTTTCAACAACAACAAATACATGCGCCTTTATAGATATTTCCGATTTCTACACGTTTACTTCGATTATAAGAGAAGTCTTTCGCTGATCCAATGTATTTCTTATATCGGTTTCCAACTGTAGACGGCCAAAGAATTTTAGTGTTCGTGGCTGTATTGTGCTCAACAGTTGTCTCTTTGTATTGACTCTCCTCCATAATTCATCCTCGTGACTTTGTCAGTCCATGATATTTTCAGCATTCTACGGTATATCCACATTTCAAATGAGGTCAACCTTTTTTCCACAGCCAATGTCAATGTCCAGGTTTCCACACCATAGGGTTGTATTGACCAGATGTACCACCTTATGATCTGTTTCTCCCATTTGCAATCAGCTGTTGTATCAGGTATGTAAGTGATGCTACTTCTTCTACGGCAATGTTGTCAATTTTATTGTTGTATGGAATGATTTATCCATCTTTGTGACTGCCATTGGTTTTGTCTTCCTTACGTTGATCTTCATTCCATATTTTTTTGTTGTTTACTGATCAATAATTTGTTGAAGTGAGTGAGGAGTTTCAGCAAGGAGGGCAGTGTCATAACCATATCGCAGATTACAGATATTCTTCCTTCGAATAGCATTTCTCTTTACTTTCGATACTTCTAAAGATATGATTGTTGTACAAATCAAACAAGCTAGGTAACAGAACGAATCGTTGGCGTACTCCTCTTTTAATCTTGATATCATTGTTGCATCCTTTTCCAATCTGATAAAAGTCTTTTGAGTGCAGTTCTTTACAAATTTAATTTCTCCGTCTCTCACTGATTTTTTCGTCAGGCATTCAACCATCTTCAGGTTGACAACCCGATCAAAGGGTTTCTCGTTGTCAATGAGACAGGTGTAGACATTTTGATTGAGACCTAATTACCGCGTTCGTATCTCCAATATTTCTTGTCCAGTTCCTTTGCTCTCTGTAAATCCACTTGGGGTGTCACTAATGTACTTTTCAATTATCTTTTTATTTCTGTTTTGTATATTTAGGCGCCTGAGAAAATGGTCCAACATGACCACCTCCGTAGTGACAGTCAAGGAATCCTGCACGGAGCGAAAAGTTCAAGTCCAAACAAACAACTCCAACTTTCATGCTGTCAACTAAACCTGCAAAACATTGCCTGGCTGGACTCACAAGCTGAATAGGCCAGCCTTCACCAGAAGACTTTTGTGTGTAAGTAATGAATTATAACACTTGAAAAAACCTTGTTTGCTTTGAGGGGCATAATCTTGAATTCCTTTGAGGTGTTTATCATATCCGAAATTATGCTGAAAGACCCTTGAACGTATTTATTCAGAAATCACAAATAATATTGTAATCAACACCCCACCACGCTGTGGGGTTTCAATTGTTTTTCTTAGCAGTTCTTTGTCTGTACAATTACAACAAAAACAATTTTTGTTGAGGCATGAAATAAGCCATCCAAACCAGGTTGACAAGTGACTTTTTTGCCCTGTACTTGTCTTAGTATAAAGGGCACATGGCCTCCATAGTGGGGTTTGTTTTCGGAATCATCATAATAAAAGTCTGGTGGAGATCCGGCTTAATTCTGGCAGGTCATATTGGTCAGTTTCCAGAAGAGCGGAAGTTGCGAAAGTTTTAGCACATTGTTGGAATATAACTACAACTAATAAAGGATTAGCAACTAATAGTTTTAAATGGCGTCGTTTTATATCCAGATTGAACAGATTGCATGTATCCATTTTCAGCAGAAGCTTTTACTGGGGCTGTGTAGCGTACTGGAGCATCAAGGAATCATTCAGAAGAAAAGATTAACTTTATCAGAGAAAAGGAACTTTATTCGTTTGAAAAATATTGAAACTTGTATACATATGTAAAATCAAACGTAACCACGATTTACATGACCTGAGAGGCAAGATCCGTTATCATGCAATGTGTGAAAAACGTGTTCCTCAAATATCCCTTCAAGGCTTTCTTGCAAAGACCGATAATTATTTTTAGATGAATCAGAAAGATTTGAAGGCAAATAACCCTAACCCTGAAAAGGCTCTAGAATTCGCAAAGCAATGTTATGATAACAATCTGGGAGGTTTATATCTGATGATGGTGGTGGTCAACTGTCGAAAAAATGTTTAAGGGAAAGCGGTGGTGGGTAAAACAAAATAAATCATCTGAAGAAAGACCTCTTTTCTGGGGATTCATAGATGTTAGAGGCACACTAAAGGATCACCTTTCCTGAACAATATTCAAATTATAATGTCAAAAGTTCTATCATGAAAGGGTAAACCATTAAATGGAATCTGTTCCAAAGGAAGATCGATTGCAATTCAGCAACAAGTGGAGAAAAGAATAAATGGACGAATATTATGTTTAAAACGCTTTGCAATAAGTAAGGAAGATTAAGATAATCGCNGAAAAAAGGTTTAAGGGAAAGCGGTGGTGGGTAAAAAAAAAAAAATCATCTGAAGTAAGACCTCTTTTCTGAGGATTCATAGATGTTAGAGGCACACTAAAGGATCACCTTTCCTGAACAATATTCAAATTATAATGTCAAAAGTTCTATCATGAAAGGGTAAACCATTAAATGGAATCTGTTCCAAAGGAAGATCGATTGCAATTCAGCAACAAGTGGAGAAAAGAATAAATGGACGAATATTATGTTTAAAACGCTTTGCAATAAGTAAGGAAGATTAAGATAATCGCTAACGTATGGTAAATAAGGGAGTTTTTTGTATTAAGATTTATGGCGTAGAGCAAGCCATTATTAGCTGAAAACAGATGCTCCTACACCGGAATGAAAGTAGTGGGTAAGGATTATGTCGTTTAAAAATGAAAGTACTTATGTGTCAGAAACCTGTGTGGTTTCACAAGAAAGCTGCTTTACCCAAGTTTCAAATGATTTATGACTTAAACTATTGCTTGAATTTGATTTTAGAGTCAAAAGGACCCGGACAATACTGGGAGACCCCCCTAAGAGTCAACTATTATTGGGTACCAAAAGGAGCAACTCACCTGAACAACCTCCTGAACCAGACACTTTAGATGATAGCAAAGTCGCCTAACCGATTCGATTTGTTTAGGCAAAGAATTTTTGGAAATATGCTTGATGATTATTCTGTGAAGCTGATCCCAGAGATGCAGCGCACCTTTTTCAAGAATCCTTTTCGTCATAGGTGGTGGTATTACTACTCAGTGCCATTGACGAATAGAAGCTGAACACAGAAAGAGAAAGAAAAAAATTGAACTGATGCCTCGCCAATTTTTCAATCACCTGCAAAAAATGACATGATGTTTATGCTCGCAAATGAATTGGACAATATGCAAATCGACAATGAGAGGAGCAAGTAGGAAGGACCAGTTAGTTTTCGGCTACTTGTTTGGGTTATTTGGTCCAGCAATGATAATATTTCGACACCAATAGATAAGAGAAAAGAGCTCTAGAACTTCGTAGGAGGCTATTCAATTCCTTATTTCACAGGAAGGGGTACACGGGAACGTTGAAAGAAATGAGCCTTTTGACTGTGAAGTTAAAGACTTGACATGCTATCACTGATGAAGAATACATCTATGGTGATGTATGATTCCAAGCTTAAGAAAATCCTGAAAATACTAACCAGGCAAGTTCTGGAACTAAAGATTTTTCAGTAAAAGTGGCTGTATTGACGTCAGCAACCCTAGCTCTTGTTTCAAAGGACCCAGACATTAAACAAGATGGTAAGTTTTCGGTATTGTTCATGAGATGATCACCTCTCTCAGGATATTCAAGCTTTTTACTTCATTTATATTGCAGTTGAAAGCAACTAATCCCAAGGCAAGAAGAAGTTTAAAAAGACATACAGAAACCAAAGTGATAAATTCAAATGTTGTTATTGGGTTGGAGAAGAACCAGGAAAAATCTTATGTCTGTATACAAGGGGAAAATTTTGTATGGCAAAGAAGAGATTCCCTCATTATTAGAAAATACGGATACATCGATTGCCGAACCGCAGGATGATCCAATTAAAAAGGTTAAGATACATAATTTAATGAAGCATCTTCCACGTTTTAATCCTGCCAATGCCGGATGGGTAAGAAAAAAGGTTGTGCAGCGGGGTAGCAATTCACTCTTGTAAATATTAAAAGAACTACAGAAACCAACACCAGACATATCAACAATGGCGGTGAAAGGATGAACACAGCCCAAAATATTGTTATTATGAAAGCTGTTAGCTAAACCCAACAGGGAGCTGACAACCCAGTGGTGAACGTCCTTGGACCAAAGATTACACAATGATTAGGTACCTGGAAAGGTAGACTATCAGATCTGTTGGGTAGCTGCAGTGGTTGGAGGGACGGAGAATTACAACTTGCTTTTGCTGGGAGTTCGTGAGACAAAATAGACAGGGTGTACAATCAGGCAACTGGCTACTAGTAACCAGATCGGCTATTCATGAAGAGAAGACGAACAACACGATAGAACAGTAGCTATGATTATAAACAAAGAGATACACAAAAGCATGCTAGAATGGACACCCGTCAATGGGAGACTCGTGTCAGGGAGTCTTAACTCCTTGTATGGAAAGTTTAGTCATAATCTGTTTAGTCATAGTCGAGGATTACAGTAAACGCTATTCTCTGAAACACTGGAGGAGTCCGATTTTTCATATGATGTAGCACTTCAGGTACAAAGGCATCTAGACATCCCAGCGAAGTCTACTGATCTTGATTTCTGAGGAAAAGAAATTGGCCTAAGTATTAATGCCTAAAAGACCAAGGTCGTAAAAGAAAAGGTAGGGATAGATTGACCAGCCATGATCAACAGTGACAGAGCAGAGAAGATGAATCACTTTGGCCCAACACAGTTTTAAACCAAGACCTCTTCCAAAAACTGGCACAATCTCTCCTTGAACTGAAATAGGAGGCCGACGATGGCGTTAGATAGGCAAGGTTATCCGCATGGAATAAATAGCGATCTCCATGGTTGCCATGCGTTGGATACCTGTAGGAAAGCGTGGAAGAAGACTTCCAAAGGAGACCTGGAAGAGACTTGGAGAAAGAAATGAAGAGGGAAGGATTGACTTAGGGTCAGTTGAGGACATGGGCTAAGAACAGACAGTGTTGGTGAACGCTGGAGGTAGCCTTGTGTGTTACCCGAAGCAAGGAGGGCTGCGTAAGTAGGTCTTCCACGACTTGTAAAATACTGGGAGGCTCTCAATGGTTCGAATACAACGTTTGGCACTATTGTCAAACATGATGCACGGATGGCACACGTCTCTCAACAAACAGACAAGGGAAACTTTAATTACTTCATTGAAGGCAATTTTGAAGTTTGTGCAGAGGACTTGAAGCAAAGAGTTATAGAGCCCACTTTAGTACCGATTGGACAAAAGGGTAGTTTTTATAATTTTTGTGTGAAGTTTATTAAAAAGGTTAATTAAAATAAGTTTTATATCTATTTTGTCCTCAAAAGTTAGTTTTATTTATTGGAAATCAATTTTTCACCATTTTTAAAGCATATTTGTCTAATAGAGAGTTCCATTTCTATATTAATCAGCACTTCCTCCTGTCCGTCTCTTTTTTAACCTCAACGTTTATTTAATCTTTCCTGAGACTCCAGCTTCCATTTTTTCTGATGCCTCATCAATTTCGAATCTAAGAGCATTTCATCAAATCCTATCCAACAAGGCACATCTTTCAATAAAATTTAAGATTTTTTAGCAGATTATAATGGTAGCATTCAATTCTTTATCAGTTTGAAGGGGAAAATAAAGACATGATTTTTACAAAATCACAAATTTTTGCCCCTAATTATTGATACAACATGGGGATACGTCTCTAAATTATGTTGAACTGTAGCATCAGACACACATTTCGAGATATCACTCAATAGAGTAAGAGAAGTTACTAGGAAAGACGTCTCCAAATTCTACTGTTCCCTGAAAGGGCATTTCTCTGGCCTTTGTCTTCTTAAGATGCAAGTTGTTTTGAAAATTGAAAGTTTATTCATGACCGACTTTGGTTTACTTAATTACAAGGTGCACTAACAGGGATTAAGAGACCAAAGTTAAGAGGCTTGTGTTAATGTTGACAACAGACTGGTGCCATCAATAACATAGCAAGCATTTTCTTCAATGGATATAATGTCTTATTTTTTACATATCCTATTCTTTAACGGTCTAGAATGTAGTTTTCGTTGACAGAGTTGTTAAGAATTGTGCCTGTAAAGGTTTACAGTAAAATGACTGATGCTATGACCCAGGTTGATGACTATAAGAGAGAACTTTTCGATACTGCTTGACCAAAGACAGGCATTTTAATCTTGAGGGGAGAAACTAAGAGGCCAAGCAATGTTTTGTAAGGCATTCCCTATTATTCTCCTTAAAATACCTCAGATGGGTACAGATGCCATCGTCATTACACTATTTTGTAAAAGATTTTTGCTGTTAGTTAGTCGCAGAAGCATTTTTTTAGACAACGGTTGGCTCTAATTTGAATGGACCTCGTTTTCAAATTCTGGATAAAAGCGAGTAAATAGGGGTGCATTGAGACTATGTAGTGTCGGTTTCAATTCCTTTAGAGAACAAATTGAATTAAAATTCGGAAGAGAATCCGGCTAAGATGTTACTCATCGCTCCAGCAAAGCCATTCAAAATGCAATGCACTCATACATAAACTGTAAAAAAGTAAACTAAAAGCAAAGGAAGATGCTTTCATAAACCAATTTTCGAGTTTATGGATTTCCATGGCGATTAAGAAGCAGTTTGGGTCTGTAGAACTAAGATTTTGGGTAGTGATCAGCTGTCAAGAAAAAAAAAATCCTTTTAGGATCCTGTTTAATTAGAGAAAAAATATTATTAGTAACAATTATTGGTAGTTACCTATATTTTTTGGATATGGTAATATTTGCAACTTTTAACTTTAACGATAAAAACACCGATAGATGTGCACTTTAAGACACAACTTCTTTTGAGTGCAATGTCAAACCAATTAGTTACCAACAACGCTGTGAATGGGGATGGAAATTCATGTGAGGGTTCCTTGACCAGTACGTGTCCGCTGGCACAACATCCTACGACTGCTAGAATGGGATAGAATAAAGAGTTAAACATTGCTGTTATGGAGTGTTATTTTTTAAGAAGACCGATGGATGAACAGGGAAGACCTATTAGAGGATATAGAAAGCGTATGCATAGCAGTTGGAAAGAAAGGGAATAACTTAAGGTAACCGAAAAAAGATTGCGTGATCAAGCAAGAATTACTAAATTACATGGTTGGCTTTCCATCTTGAAACAGAAGAGATTAAAGGAAGGGTATTGAGAGATGGAATTGAAGTAGAAGAAGATGGACTGACAGAAGGGGTGAGAATGCAGGCGAACGAGTAGAAGTGGACGGGATGGTAATTGTTGAGAATTTGAATGATATGCCAGGAGAGGATAAAGAAGCCTTGGACAAACTCAATATAATTATAAGTGCTCATCAAGACGAAGAACATAGCGAGTTCAAACGAGTTGATAGAAGAAAATTGACAAAGCATACACAGAAGGTGAATAAGGAGAAAGAAAAGTTTTAGCATTAAACAGATTTAAAGTATTAACTCTTTAAGGTTTGGAAACACTGAATTAACGAGAGTGTACATGAAACCAATTGCCATTGGCCCTTTCTGGTTAATTACAAAAACCATAGTAAAATATTTGCAAAGATTAACTTTAAACCAGGATTAGATCCTTTGCAAAAGTCTTATTTGTTGGGTACTGCCAGAATAATCAGAAACGTTTTAGACTACAACAAACAGGACCGTATAGAACACTAGCAGACAAGGAAAAATGGTGTAATATGTTTTGCCATAGTATAGTATGTTCAAAATAAATTAAAAAAACCCATTTTTTTCACTAATCATAAGCTTTTCGGCTAAAAACAATCTTCAGTGCCGTATGACAAGTTTTTTTATTTATTCTAAACATACGGTATTTTCTTGAATAGAAGCCGCCCTTGAATAGAAGCCGCAATTTTGTTTCATGAAAAATAAATAGAAGCCGCCCTTAAGTAGAAGCCGCATTTATTTTTTTGAAAGCATAAAATTAAAGCCGGGAATGGAATAACAACGATGTTTTTTTTAAGACAAGATTTCTATTTCACCTTCGTTAATTACCTTATCTGTTAAATCAGTTACATCTTTTAAATTCTCCACTTCCAAATTTACGTCATCGTCTAGAGTTAAAATTGGTTCAAATTCGAGGTTCCCGTCCGATGTTCCTAACAAAACTCGGGCCTCTTCGGTTGGCTGGCCTTCATTCAAGCAGTGAATTTTGTTTACATCACTGGTTGTAATTCCACATGTTTCGAAAGATTTCTTTACAATTTCAGGATCGATTTTCTTCCAAGCATCGACGACCCACTGAACTTGTAGAACATAGTTTGGTGGCTTTACAACCCCACCTTTCGTGTACTCGAAGTCTCCTTTTCGGTACCATTCATCATACAACTCTCGGAAAATCACTTTGAAGGGCTTGTTAATACAAACATCTAAAGGTTGGAGAAACTTCGTGCATCCTCCTGGAATTACACCCATTACTGTATTCGTTTTTTTCAACGACTGTTTAATTTTTTCACTTATGTGACACTTAAAAGAGTCCCATACAAGAAACCTCTTGTTGAAAGCTAAATTTCCCCACACTTGAGAGATCCAATCTTCAGTCAATTCATCGTTCATCCAGCCATTTCTTGAACATTTTACAATTGCACCTTTGATTGTAGCAACTTCACTTTTGAGTTTTTTTCCTGGTATAACAACGAACGGTTTCATTTTGGAGCCATCTGCTTTGACTGCTAAACATACAGTTATTCGCTGTTTTCCATGTCCAGTTGATTTAATTGGAACGGTCTTTAAACCACATTTATCGACAGTGGTTTCACTTGGCATGTCAGCCCATATTGGTGTCTCGTCCATGTTGGCAATATTTCCAGGAGAGAAACCAAATGCATTTCTCTGCTTTTCACAAAATTTTACAAAGTTCGCAATTTTTGCTAAACCATCCTTTGGCATGGTTTGTCCAGTAGTTGTTCTTCGTCTAATGGAGAGACCGTTTCGTCGCATGAAATTAAACAACCAACCTCGACTCGCTTGAAAATCGTGCAAGTTGTGTTCAGTAGCAAGTTGCTGTGCCCAAACAGTTATCAATTTACATGGGACATGGTGATGCTTCTCACGCTCATCGATAATTCTCTCCAATAGTTCCTCTTCAAGGTTCCCAAGAACGGGCTTTCGTCCAGCACCAGATAATCTTCTCATTTTACTTTGAGAGGAAGAGGAAGATTGATCGCTGATATCCAATGATTTCTTTCTCCAACGTCGAACCATGCTTTCATCAATAGAGAACCTTCTACCAGCTTCTCTGTTACTATTTTCTTGAGCATATTTAACCACAAGTTCTTTGAATTTTAAGTCGTAACTTTTTCTTTTCTCTGCCATATTCACAACTGAAATCAAAATTTGTGAGAAAGGGGTGGTTTTCTTGACTCCTTAATATGTGCTCTGATTCAAATGAAGATAACTCCGAAAAACGACGATTCTTTTCGTTAGAGGACTATATAAACTTTACGACAAGATTCGTATCAACAACAAATTAACCATCAATATAAACAACTGTATTCCAATAATGAACACATATAACAACAGCTCCAATAATCGTGCTCTACAAAACTCGATCATCGACTTCCACACCTGCGACAATCTCAGACTACAACGACAATCTCAAACTACAAAATCACAAGTATATATACAAAATGTCTAAATACATGAATCAGATATAAAATATGATCGGCCTCGTTGATCTCTAATTTTCACACGCTTTCATACAGATTACCAATGTCACACGTGAAATACTACCCGTGACATCGAACCTAGCCCAAGTGATTCATCTAGTTCCTACCGAGAATAATCGTTGACTTGCGTCAATACCACCCAGACTAATATCGGTAATCACGAATCTATGGATACAATATTTACAAAACAAAACTACTAGCAACAGGGGAATTCCATGCCAAAATTCATGCCGATGATTGCTTTTTGAAGCCTAATTTTTTAATGTGTTTTTTGCACTCCAATGGTTTCATGTGAATAATTGAAAACAAAGTGTAAATTTTGTCACTTTATCTAACTTAATAGAAGCCACCCTTGAATAGAAGCCGCTCTTGAATAGAAGCCGCCTTTGAATAGAAGCCGCAATTTTTTTCTTGAAAAATAAATAGAAGCCGCGGCTTCTATTCAAGAAAATACGGTAGAAGAAAAGTTGTATTAGCAAGAAAGACCTAAGTTATATTAGGTCAAGCCGCGGACGGTAGTCTGATAATAAACAAGATACTGGTATACCATCAAGACCACGAGAAGAAAAGATAATGATAGTAAGGATAATAATAATAATAATTATCATAACTTTTAAAGTTTGTTTAAATGCTACGAGGGATAGGAAATCGACTTGTCAATCGTCTCTACCTTTCTACAGGCTCGTGTACCGCGGCAAAGAAAACCAAGGGATCACGAGTTATTTTCCTCAAGATATGAGTGGTTCAAATGACCACAGTCTGTAAACTTCCTAAAACATAAAAACATACCTAGTTTTTTACTGATTTCAACTTTCTACTGGACACCACACCCAAACAGCCCCCAACCCTAGCAAAACGATGGTACTTCATACAACGTTTAAATTTGATGCGCCAGAGGGAAGTAGTACGTCCACAACAGAAGGTACTGCAAAGTCGATGGTGTACCAATTTTTTCTGGAACGATTAATGACAACAACGTCCTGGTGATTGTGTCACATCTCTTGCATTGTCTCAACCTGTCTGTCCCATCATATCTGAATGTTGCCATCCTCACCTTCTCCAATTTTTTCTACCACCTGCTTAAACCATTTGATGAAAATCTCATTTAATACTTACTACATAATTCTTTATATACTCTTAATCTCATTTTAGGGCTGTAAATCTTTCTAGAACTGCAGGACCGGATCCTCCCAAAAATTTGGAACAAAACGATTTTGTGTGAGGTATTATAACCATTTCCTTTCAAAGAAATGGGGGCCCTTTTCCAGGAATTAACACTACTATGATTGTCTTTGTTATTGAATTATGCTATAACCACTGTGTCACCGTGTCAAGGTGAAATCTTTTGTTAATGACCGTTAGTAGAGTGGTGTCGTTCTCTTGACATATCCGCTTAATGTAACACCTGTCTTCTGCAGGGCTCTTCGGATAGCAGTGCACACCATCAGTAGTTCCTAGTGGTTACCAGTTCAGAAAAAAGTCATCATTTTCTTATACGTATCACTTTGATGGGTACAGCAATGTGACCAAAGCGCCCCTGCCATTGTACCTGAACCTTAAACAAACTTTTGTCAAGCCTGTTGAAGACCAGAGAAGGTAGGACTTTAAACGACCCATCATAAAGAAGATGATTTTACAGAAAAAGGCTTTAAAAACTGGAAAAGGAAATCAGAAGTGAATTAAGGCAACCATACTACGGCTTACCACCTTCTCGAAATCTACTCAGGAAAAATCTGAGATAATTGATAATAGTGTAGAACAGGAGAATTCTAAACTTCTCTGAGGAATTTAAATGTGCTTATTAAGCTATTTGATATACAGAGAACCCGAGCTGTTATAGATAAAGTAAAGAATTCCAAATTCAGGTACTTTAGTATCATGGCTGACGAAACAAGTGAGGTATCCAGAGAGGAACAATTTGCTATTTGTATCAGATGGCTAGATGATGAACTAATGCCCCATGAAGACTACTTGGTCATACCGGTACTGGGTGATTGAAAAGCAAAAACTATTTTAGGTTAGGTTTTAGATTTTCTGAGACAAGCTGACCTTGATACCAGGATGGAAGCAGCAGTCATGCCTTCAGAATAGATTACACCCACTATACAGATGTCCAACGTAGCAATAATAATTGCGTTAGTCCGTGCCCCATCAATTGGATAACCCTGCCATCTCAATTTGCATAAAGAGCTGTAAACTACCAGAAGCTGTAAGGTCTGAGGTAACAGGTAATTCAGACATCCTGAATATCATCAATATAGCTTGCCCAAAGGATAACACAGAAGTTAGATCCTTTGGGAGAAGCTTGTAGTATTATGTAAGTCATTTATTTGTGTATGAACACAGTAACCCCAAGATGCCTTCACTAACTTAAAGGTTTGCCTGAATAGTGGAATACGACTAAGCCTTTTTGACATTGGTGAAAAGGCAGAGACAATCCTTAGTTGTGATGCAATCTTTAGACGATTGGAAATTATCGTTAAGCAAAAAACACAGGGAAAGAAACGAGTGATCCAGCAAGAGCCTCAGACAGGTAAAGAGGCAGTACAACACACAAGAATGGGAAGCCTTGGCATATGTTTTAAGTATTGAATTGAATGCTTTCGATATTACTTAACTGGCAAGAGATTTAATGAGGAGACAGACCACTCAGCCTTGATGACATTGCTGTCAAAAAAAAGGGGTTGACGATGTTAGCTGTAGACTTAGTGGCTGGTTATTGAAAGTATTAAATTTCAGTATCAAGGTCAAATATGAAATGGAATGGCCAATGAATTTCCATACACTTTGTCCTGGTTATTTGCTGCGAGGGAGGTATTTTAGCAAGAAGGAGATGCTGGCCATATTGTTGCCTGAAAAATCGACTGTTTCCTACCAATTTAGCAAGGGCTGGTATTTTAAAGGAAATTGAAGGTGACTTAATACTAGCCCAAATCACTTAGTGTCTCAAAACTGATTTCCAAAAAAACCCGACGCCAGCACACCTTACATCCCACATGCACTTGGGGAAGCAAGTGCATGTGGGATGTAAGGTGGAAGTTGGAGGAAGATAAAGGAGTTATCGTCCATGCAGATGGTAGGATGATAGTGCCTAAGAGCCCGAGTTAGGAAGTGTTGAGTATCAAATATGAAAGTCACCTAGGTATCGTTAATCAAACGTTAAACTTGGGAGGGCAGCATGGTTCGTTCGTTGAAACAAAGGAATGGAAATAATTGTTAAAAATCTGCCAAGGGAGAGATAAGAGTAATGTGCCCTTTAAGGTAGAGCCTTAATATGAGTTGGAGAGGGCCAAGGATTAGCCTTTTCAGAATATAAGTGTGAATGTAATAGGACAAATTTTTGAAGCAGCTGTTGGGTACAAGTCAATGATAGTTTGATAGATCGTTCTACCAGGTTCGTCGAGGTATGCCCTTCGAAAGAAATCACAACTATATTTGTTATTGATAGGTTGATGGAGACATTTGTCAGATTTAGTTCCGCAAAGAAAACTGTAACAAATAATGATAGCCAGTTTGCACGTTTACAGCTCAGAGAGTTCTTAGATGAATTGAAAATTGAACACCATAGAAGTAGTTTATGTTTTCCAGAGGGCAGCATCTTAGTACAAAAAATCAGAAGAGATTTAAGTCTCGTTTTAAGTCTATAGTTCCTTATCGTTGTAGTGTAGACCAACAGCGTGTATGGAAATCTGCAGTATTAAGTTATTTGCAAAAACAACGGACGGTAATACAAAGCACGTTAGGTAAGAGCTCAGCAGAGTTGGCATATGGTAGGAAGGTGACAGGTATTGCAGTTCTCTTACTCAAAGCTGAACCTAAAGCAGATTATGGGAAAGCAGTGAAAGTCTCAGAAAAAAGCACTCGGGTCCAGGTTAGGCTTCCAAATAAAGATTTTGGCAAGTTACCATCTAAGTAATCCCAACCTATACAGATCAGAAAGACAGTAGGTAAGTATATGTACGAGATAATGGATAGGAGCTGGTGGAACCTAAAAACTGGTAGCTGTTTAAACCCAAGAGAATAGAAAAGACGTTAATATGAAACACACTAGTGTAGAATCACAGAACCCAACATAAGCAGATCAAAGTCGACAGATGTTAGGTACACCAGTAAGGTAACGACATAACCCCACATATTCAAAGGATTTTGTTTTGACTTAAGATTAAGAGCATTGTATAAAATGAGGTATGGAAGCAAAAGAGGTATAGATTTAATTAATTTATCATCAGTCTACCGGTGTAGAGGATAAAGGAGTATCTTTACAATTGGTTCACTATCTAACAGACCGAAATGGTTACCCACCATGTTCCCTTTCGAGGAAAATAGACGGTGTCAAAATTATGATAATGAACAATAAGGAGAAAGAGAGTCCCCCTGGAATATTTCCCGGTTTAACGTAACTTTGCCAAATATTTTATTGCTCTATATCAACTCTGTTATTCTATTGCTTGTGACTTTCCTTATCAGCTTCGAGAAGTCTTCTGCTATCCATACTAACGAAAAAAGTTTGAAAGTACAAAGTAAGACGGCAAATAGGAAAAGAAACCCTCTGCATTTCAGTGAGTTCCAGCCTTGCTTAGGGTGAAAGAAGAAGAAGAAGAAGAAAATCAAATATTTCAGGAGTCGCAAAATACAGCACCATATCATATGCCTTATTGTAGCCGATTCAGCACATGCTACGTAACCGCTTCTTTACCTTCACGAAGAAACAAATTGGGCGCAGCACTTCCAAGGACCTGCACGAGGCTCAAAACGCAAACTTCTTGCATGGTATCGTATTGTAAGGAAATAATAACAATTTAGTTAAGAACGATGGTATGTGAAGAATAACAACAAAACAACAACAACAACAACAACATAATAATAATAATAATAATAATAATAATAATAATAATTCTATCACCCAATCCCAGGGAAGCTACCCAATTCTGGGCTGACCTTTGGGGTAAATCAGTTACTCACAACCAAAACGCTGAGTGACTGAAAGATGTTAAACAGCAGCTGCATGACATTCCTAGTCAGGAAAACTTTGCGATGGCTGAAGAAGGTGTTAAACACAAGTTGACAGGACTACCGAACTGGAAAGCACCAGGCCCAGATGGTATTCAGGGTTTTTTGATTGAAAATGTTCAGGTCACTGCCTCTCGAAAGGCAATGTACCATCATGGATGGCGGAAGGCAAAACAACTTTGATAATTAAAGATGTAGCTAAGGGCCCTGAAGTAAGTAACTACAGGCCAATAGCATGCCTTAGCCTTTTGTGGAAAGTTTTTACTGGAGTACTTACTGACAAAACATATGAACACTTGGAACAACATAAGTTGGTTCCAGTGGAGCAAAAGGATTGTCGCAAGAAGTCGCAAGTCACTAAGGACCATCTTATCATAGACAAGACTGTGCTTAAGAACTGTAAAAAACGCCACACTAATCTATCTATGGCTTGGATCGATTTTAAAATAGCCTACGACATGATGCCACATTCGTGGATTGTCGAGAATTTAAAGTTGTTCAAGATCTCTGATGCGGTAGTTGATCTTATCTCAGCTAGCATGACAAATTGGAAAACCAATCTGTACTCCAACAATCAGCTCCTCGGAAGTATTAACATTAAGAGGGGTATCTTTCTGGAGATTCCTTTTCTCCTCCTCTTCTCTTTGTCATTGCAATAATACCATTGTCTCTGGCCCTTAGATCATTGCCTATGGGATATATGCTGGGTAAAGACGAGCGAAAGATCAACCACCTTCTTTTTGGGAGTTTGGGATCTCAAAATATGCAGTAATAGCTATGAAGAAAGGATTTCGTGTGGCAACTGATGGCATTGAATTGCCTAGTGACCAGTGCATTGGTGACTCCGAAGAAGGAGGGAACAAATGTCTGGGTGTTTTGGAAGCTGAGGATATTCTAGAAACAGAGATGAAAATCCGGGTAAAGAATACCTATTTTGAACGCTTGCGTAAACTGTTAAAGACCAAACTGAACTTCGAAAATCCTCATTTCAGCTATTAACGTATATGCTGTTGGTGTCGTTAAGTACAGTGCAGCTATACTTGACTGGGGGCAAGACGACCCTCAGGAGATGGAGCGACAGACGTGCAAGCTTCTACACAAATATAAGGCGCATCATCCCAAGTCGAACTTAGACAGCCTTTACATGAAGAGAAAGCATGGCAGGAGAGGCCTCAAAAGTGTGAGCGATTGTATTGCAGCAGAGAAACGAAGTCTGGATTACTACCTGGTGAAGAGCGAGGAAGATCTTTTGCGGCATGTGAGTTCGGCACTTAAAGTACAACAAGGTACCACTGAAGGAAAGCTGGAATACAAATCAAGGATAGAGGATGAACGGATAAGACACTGGAAAGCAATGGATATGCATGGAAAGTTTGAAAGGGACAGGTAAAAACTGACAACTCTTGGTTATGGTTGTCACGGGGCAAGTTCAAGAGAGACGGAGAGCTTGTTGATTGCCGCGCAAGAACAGGCATTGGCCACAAACTCTGTGAAAAAGAAATACTATAGGACTGTCAAGAGTAACATGCCGAATATGTGGCCAAACCCAGAGGGAATCATGCACATAGTCAGCGAGTGCACACCGCTTGCTCAACGCGAGTACAAAAGGCGACATGACAAAGTGTGCTTGAACCTTCATTGGAACCTTTGTCGAAAGTATGGAATCCAGGTGGCAGATAAATGGTATAATCATGTACCTGAAGCAGTCATTGAGACTGATAAGTTAAATATTCTGTGGGATTTTAAAATACAGACCGACATTCGACTTGAACATAATAAACCAGACATCACGGTCCTCTTGAAAGATACCCGGGAATGTCTGATTATTGATGTTGCTTGTCAAGGTGACCACAGGGTGATACAAAAAGAATGCAAAGAGATCCTAAGCTACTCTGGTCTGAAAATTGAAATCCAGCGAATCTGGAATGTTAAAGCAACTGTCATCTCAATCATAATTCGAGCTCTGGGAAGTATTCAACCCAGATTGAAAGTATTTCTGGAACAACTGAACATAAAGCATGATATTGGCACTCTCCAAACGTCTGCCTTACTGGGAACTGTACACATTTTGCGAAACGTTCTCAGTATCTAAAATACCTTCAGTGACTCAAGTCCAATGAAACGGACCTGATACTGAGGATGAACAATACCGGAAGTTAATATTCATACTGTGCGAATCATAATAATAATAATAATAATTATAAATTCCTGATCGGTTGACCAAAGGCAGAACTGTCCTTTCCAAAAAGATCCTTCTGAGGGAAACGACGTAGGAAGCTTTAGACCAGTTTCCTGTCTACCACTAAGGACAAGTATTATTTCTGATAATATTTATAAATACCTGGAAGAGAATGAGATGTTCCCTGACGAGTAAAAAAGTTGCAGAAGGAGAAGTAGGGGTACTAAAGACCAACTCATCATTGATAAAGCCATTATGAAAGAGTGTAAGAGAAGGCAAAAAAATCTGGCAATGGCGTGGATCGATTACAGAAAAGGATATGATATGATCCCCCACTCCTGTACAATTGAATGTCTAAAACTCGTAAATGTATCCGAAAACATCATAAAGTTTATGAGTGAGTCCATGGAAAAATGGAAGACAGTCTTAACAGCATGTGGTGAAAAGTTATGCGAGATTGACATCAGGCGAGGTATATTCCAAAGGGATAGTCTCTCTCCCTTGTTGTTCGTAATTTGCACGATTCCTCTCTCCAGTCTACTAAGAAAGATGGGTGCTGGATACACCTTAGAAACTGTGAAAATCAACCATTTGCTTTTCATGGACGATTTAAAGTTGTTTTCGAAAAACGAAAATGAGATCGGCAGTTTGGTGTCTACTATACACGCATTTAACAAAGATATTGGGATGGAATTCGGATTTCAAAAGTGTGGTGTCCTGGTGTTGAATAGAGGAAAAGTGATTAAAAGTGAAGGCTTAAGCTTGACTGATGGTAACATTATAAAAGAAGTCGACCAGAATGGTCGGAGTCGGATAAGATTAAGGAGGATATAGTTAAAGGATCTTTTTGGAAAGAGTACCTTAGGAGGGTAAGACTAATTTTGAAATCAAAATTGCACGGGCGAAATAAGGTAACAGCAATCAACACTTGGGCTATATCACTAAAGAGGCAAAAGAGGCTAAAAGAATAGACATCGCCATTCCTGGGGACAGAAGGGTAAACGTGAAGGAAACGGAAAAGATTGAGAAATACCAACCGTTGAAGGATGAAATTGCACGGTTATGGAAGCTAAAGAAGGTTAAAGTGATTTCTGTTGTTATAGGTGCGCTGAGAATGGTTAGTAAGAAGCTAGAATCACATTTGAAGGATTGTGGTGAAATCATCAAAATGGAAGTTGTACAAAAAACAGCATTGTTAGGATCAGTACGTATCCTAAGAAAGGTACTGCCGTCGTAAGAGACTGCAAAAGTAAACTTGAAATCTCTGGTGGCTTGTTGCCGCCTCCTTTCAAGTTATTTTATCGACATCAAGAACTAAAGTCGAGAAGTGAAACATTGAACATAATAATAATAATTTTAGTTAACTTTTGTTTAATACTAGAAGGTACCCGGCGTTGCACGGGTAGAAAAGTGCAATTTAGTAGGCTCATAAGGCCCTATCAAGGTAATTGTAAAGCATTGCTCGATTAGAAATGTGATGGTAGGCCATTTCTGTTGAAAGAGCTGCAACTACCTTGACACCTGGGGTGTGGTATAGAAATAAAAGGCAATTTAAACTTTGGAAATCTTATGAAAGACAATGTTCGAACATCAAATAAAAAGTGCTATGGGAATACATTGGGAAAAAAAGCTTTAAAAAACAAAACAAAAAGGAAAGTCCTTCCTGGTGGCGAATAGAACCCCGGTCTCTTGCATAACAGGCAGGAAATCCCCACCACTACACCACTGAACTTGTACGGTCAATGAGAATACTTTATAGTAAATAAACTTTCTTAATTTCAAAAAGAGTTCTTGTTTGTTTTATTTTTGTTTTGGAATTTTTATAATTTATTTATAATCTTGAAATTTTTATATTTTTAATTTTATTAAAATTTTTGACTGGAGGCCGTCTTTGCCTTAAAAGTGGGATTGGTCGCCCCTATAGCTCCCCAGAACATAACCTCCGAGATCAGCTTTTTATACCTCAGGTCCTCCCCCGGATAAAGATAGACTCACACTCCAAATTTCGGCTTCCTGGGCCCAGTAGTTTTCTCATAAATTAATTCAAAAAGAGAGTCCGGCGATCTCGCTTTTGTGTGTGTGTGTGTGTGTATGTATATGTATATATATACTCAATCTGCAGACAGTACTGTTTCGCCCTTTGTGGGCTCATCAGTGCAGCACAGAGTTTCTGAGACATAACTCTCTGGCCATGTTGCCGGAGCAAACACAGCTTAAAGAGTTATTGTGGGATCATGCCAGAGTGCTCAAACCACGCATGCGCAGTGAGTATTGCATTACGCTAACAACAGGTTCCCATCTCAGATAGAGTGCTCAACCAAACTTTCGTAAGGGAGCGTTATATATATATATAATGATCTTGNTATATTTTTAATTTTATTAAAATTTTTGACTGGAGGCCGTCTTTGCCTTAAAAGTGGGATTGGTCGCCCCTATAGCTCCCCAGAACATAACCTCCGAGATCAGCTTTTTATACCTCAGGTCCTCCCCCGGATAAAGATAGACTCACACTCCAAATTTCGGCTTCCTGGGCCCAGTAGTTTTCTCATAAATTAATTCAAAAAGAGAGTCCGGCGATCTCGCTTTTGTGTGTGTGTGTGTGTGTGTGTGTATGTATATGTATATATATACTCAATCTGCAGACAGTACTGTTTCGCCCTTTGTGGGCTAATCAGTGCAGCACAGAGTTTCTGAGACATAACTCTCTGGCCATGTTGCCGGAGCAAACACAGCTTAAAGAGTTATTGTGGGATCATGCCAGAGTGCTCAAACCACGCATGCGCAGTGAGTATTGCATTACGCTAACAACAGGTTCCCATCTCAGATAGAGTGCTCAACCAAACTTTCGTAAGGGAGCGTTATATATATATATATATATAATGATCTTGGGGGGTTTGTCGATTGCTTGGATTGGCTATGAGAAAGCTTTGGACAGCATTCCACACAGCTGGTTGAGAAATGCCTCGAAATCTACAAAATCTCAGCAGTCATTCGATCCTTTTTGTCACACAGCACGAAAAGCTAAATAACAACATTGATTTTTAATCCTGAAAATGATAACATTAATGCAAAGGGATATCAACATAAACTGTGCTATATTTCAGGATGATTCTCTACCATCTATTCTATTATGTATTGCTTGTTTCCCCTTAGGAAACTACTGAATAATAATACTAAAAGCAGTTACCAGATGTTTGACAAAACTATCAACCATTTGCAGTACCTGGATGATTTAAAGTTATTTGGTAAGAGTGATTCACAACTTGAGGGCCTACTTTCTATTGTTTTGCAATTTAGTGATGGTGAGATATAACAACAGACATCACCAAGTTATTTATGATATAGAGTAAATAAGTCCTTCCCCATCCCCCTTCTTGGCGAGGAAAAATACGTTAAGAGAAAACAAATTGGAATGCAAACCCATTGACAAGTTTGATCCTCCCGCCGCTGGACATCTAGTCACCAACTCTCTTACATATCGCACCATTGTAAAAACAAATTGCTTCCTCTCCTGACAGCACCAGCAGAAAAAATGTTCGGCAAAGCAGGAGAGGATAGTTTGAAGACAATGCCTAATTCCTACTGTGTTAATCCAGACATCCTAATGGCAGTAAGTACCATTTTTTCACAATCTAGAATATCTGGACTTACTGTCTTTGAAGTGGTAAACGTTTTCTATTCTAAAATTCTCTCTGAAGCCTTGTCACACCTCTCCTGACAGCACCAGCAGAAAAAATGTTCGGCAAAGCAGGAGAGGATAGTTTGAAGACAATGCCTAATTCCTACTGTGTTAATCCAGACATCCTAATGGCAGTAAGTACCATTTTTTCACAATCTAGAATATCTGGACTTACTGTCTTTGAAGTGGTAAACGTTTTTTATTCTAAAATTCTCTCTGAAGCGTTGTCACACTTTAATGAGGCGGAAAAAACCCTGGTGACTATACCTGCAACATCTCATTCAGCGGCAAAGTCATCCTCATGTTTGATAAGACTTGAAACCTACCTGACGTCGACCATGGGCCAGGATCGGCTCTCAGCATTGGCACTACTCTGGATTGAAAGAGGTCACTCTAACAGGCTAGACCTCAACACTGTTGTGGATGTATTTGGCACATAAAATGGAACGGAAAAGCGTTCCTCTAACTTATATGGAAATCAGCTTTGGTATATATCAGTGAAATGTAGTTTGTGATATGCTATTAAGCCACCTATCATACAAAATAATGTGAAAATAATCAAGATTCAGGATTGATACTACTGTGTTTGTACATATCACCATTAACAAACAAAATAATAATAAACAAAGTTCACGTCCAGCATGACAGCCCGCACAGGGAGATGGTATTCACCTGAGATTAAACTCCTTCCTCGATCTACTGGTAGTTCCAAT
>RDPX01000002.1:1221771-1255246 GCA_003991215.1 Morbakka virulenta | reverse complement strand
ATAATAATAATAATAATAATAATAATAATAATAATAATAATAATAATAATAATAATAGTAATAATAATAATAACAAAAATTGAATATTGAACCCAACATAGTGGACATGCAGAAGACAGCTTTATTAGGAACAGCTAGAATCCTAAGAAAAGTTCTTGAGATGTGAAAGATAGGAGAAAGTACCTTATTAGCCCTAGGTCATTAGTTGTGACTCGCCTAATAAGGAGAATTACGGTATAAAGATCAGCCAGTTAAAAATTTTTCAAAATTTTACAAAAATAATAATGATAATAATAATATTAATAGTAACCTATATGAGAAAATGCCATAATTGCAGACCATTTGACCACCATGCAGGAAGTTGAAGTTACATTGGCATTTGAAGGTGAAAACATAAAACTAGATTATGTGCTGGTCACACACTGAAAAGGGATGTAGAAAGTAGGATAATTGAAAAGTTTTAGACGAAAGAACAGCAAAGCAAGTTGTTTAGAGACCAGGAACGGGAATATCACCTGCTAAAGCAGAACTTAAAGCCACATAAAACATCTGCGATAATGAATAAGCTGGAGCAGATGGTCGAAACAAGGTCGTGGAAAGTGAAGAGTGGTTGATGGGAGATGGAAGATGCAAAAGTTTAAGCTGAATGAAACCGCAGAGTACTTGGTCGTAGGATGTGAAGTATAAGCGAAAGGGAATATTTATTAAGACACAAGAGAACTCTGATGATATTCGCAACTGTAGGCCTATGTACAAAAGAAATCAACCTTATCAGACAGGACACTGTGTGATACAAGGAGATATGGGAGCGAAGAACAGTTTTAGAGAATGACAAAGCGAAACTTCTTTTGGACTTTGAGCTCCATCTGCAGAAAACTACGACGGCAAGGAGACCGAAGGAAAACGAATCTATTTTGGCTTATTGTAGCTATCTGACTGAGAATAGTAATAACAATAATAACAACAACAATTATAATCATAGAAATAATAATAATAATGATAATAATAATAATAATAACAATAATAACAATAATAGTATAATTAAATAACAGGAGTGAACTGTACAGAAAGGCAGTAATAAGAAGGGAGACTGAAATTGCTTCTTGTCTTGGACTATGGGCAGTGGTTCGATGAGAAATATAATCGAGGGAATTGACCTGTTGTTACTTAAAGTTTCGTGTAAAATCAACGCAGTATTATTATTAATAATAATGATAACAATTATGGTGATGAGGATAATAATAATAATAATAACAATAATAATGATAATAATAATAATAGTAGTCATGGTCACCATCATAATACTAAATGTACATTGTTAGAAAATAGAAAATGTTTTGTGTATGCCACATTTTACACGAGCAATTTTTCGTGTTCCTAATGTATTATTAATAACAGGCCGCTTGTGCGCCCACAACCACACCAGCCATGAAATCTCTAATTCGGATCAAGTTATCTGGCTCTCTCCCTGGTGAGATTGGAGGAAAAATTGCAATTGAAAAAGGCATTGTACAAATCTTGGACAATTGTCATGCAAATGAAGTGCATTATGTTTCATGAAAATATCACACACTGAACATTTTTCGCTGAAAAAATGGTTAAGTGGCAAATAATTTTATATCAAAGCAAGAACCCTTCAGTGACGTGTTTTACCTTGCCCATGATTCTGATTCTCAATACTCGTTCTTTGTTTCTCAATTTTCAGCAAACTGTGGTCAGCTTGTCTTGATGAAGAGTTAGTTCACAGATGCTGGACATGTGAAATCTCGTTCGCTGCCTTCGCTTTCAATCATTCCATCATCACATGAGGATGTTATTGGTCAACTTTTTCCTACTAAATATTAACAGCCAATCAGAACACTCCTTCTCACAAACAACGCTTTTTTCGAATCAACACCAATGACAAAGACGAACAGAATCGGCTGATAGATTGCACAAGCAAAGAACAGCTTTCTGTGGCACAGTATGGGACGAACTTGATCTGTCACTATTTTTCCTTTTCTTCATCTCAAGTTTCAGGGAAATGGAACATGGCTGAAAGCTGAAATCCGTTTTTGTTATTTTGCAATTCATCCAGGAAAAGATCTCTACAATAGATCTCTACAATAAGTTATCGATAACAGTTCACATGGGACTTTGCCCGTGAAGTAAGGATTAGATGGTTATTTTGCCTTTGTTTCCTTTAAAACATTGCCCTTTGTGGAGATCACACGCGCTTTAAAAGATGCAGAGAGCAGGATCTTACAATTTTGTATGGGCAACATCGTCCAAAGGTTTGTTGATCATTCTTTTTACTTTGCGGCCACTCATCGGAATTGTTCGCCATAACTATTGTTTTTATATCACATGATTTCCCCCAGCCAGTCGATCAGTGTTGATCCTTTTTAACTGGTGTGTGCTCATACTGGATGTTATTCCCATTTTACAGTCACAAATAGTTAAAAATAGTGAAAAATAGCATTTTGCCTGAGAAAGATCCGCCGTACTTTGCCTCAGAGTTATTTGATGATGCAAAAACATAAGTTTTAATCGCGTTGAAATCACTGATTCGTTTCTGTTGACAGTGCTTGTACTTCGGCACATCACACCACAAGCGACTAAATAAAAAAATATTTCTTCTATAATATTAAACCTATAGGTAATACTTGGGGTTCATTTCCTTTATTTGAAAACTATGCCATGTGATAAAAACTAATGTCGTGTTCTTCTCGACCGGCAAGCAGAACTGCCCGAACACAACAGCTGATCTGCCCGAAAGCAACTCCCCGGGAAAGGCAATTTGGGAGATATGGTTTTGGAGATAAAATGTCGATTGACGGTGGCTTACCACAGATATTCACTCTCTGTCCTTACCATTTTTATTTTAAAACAACCTGCATACCCACTCAAGGCGTGAATTTAACGCTGTACACCTTGTTGGTGTTGTTATTTTAATTAAATTTCTTGTGAGCATCGAAAGAGGCAAGGGTGACAGCGATGACGTGACTTGATTCAAGCACGACAAGTGTGAGGAAAGATATTGAAGAAAAAGTTACAACATCCATTCGACTGTAAAAACTAAACAGCACAATTGACGAAACCTTTAAAACAATTCTTTGTTGTTAAACCACAGGAAGTTGGTCTGTGTCAGTTCACATCGTGCGACACTTAAAATGGCAGTGAACCAAATGCTTTAGACCAGAAGGTGTCAGTTTACCTTTTGGACATAAATAGCAAGGCCAAGGATTGTCTAAAATGTAGATAGGCAAGGAAACAATTTTGGTTGTTACTGGCACTGAGAAAGTTTAGACCAGATAAAACGAAAGACCTGCCCCATTTCAGCTTTTAAAATTCACCCAATTCCCGTCGTCCTTGGTGGATGAATATCAGTGATCCAGTTGACTTGAGTACTTGTTGATCCCGTTTTTCTGTTCGTGCTACACCAAAATGTCATTACTGTGTGATTATGAAGAGAATTGACACCAACAGAAAACCTGATCGGTCGAAGTTAGCTCTGTCGGAACATCGGTGACAATGCCCAAGGCAGAGGATCAACAAAAAGCAAACGTGAAACGGACATTCAAATTAAGGAATTAACTGCAGTTGATGTAAATGATAAGCGTAAATTTACAACTGTTAGAGGAAATTTTCGTACATTACACAGGGAGAGATAAAGTCGTTTTTTGCCCACACTTTCTTAGTAAACATTTCAATTTCACGACCTTGCTAAAACCTTCCTCATGAAGGTGTATGTTTATAAGTCATAATACACATGGTCTCAGTTTGGTACTGTTTTAGATACGTTTGCTGGAATATTGATGTATTTATGTATATTTGTGTCATTTGATGTTATTTTGTTTATGTATTATGAATACATGTATGTACACGTCTCTGTTTGCCTCACTTTTCATGATTGTTATTAAAAAATATATGGCTCGCTGTTTACCAGAGGGTTGACGCACATGCACGCCATCGTAAAGAATCATGTGGCGAGATCAGGCAACTCCAATTCAGTGTTTACTTTGAAGTCGATGTATTTGTTTGTAGTGAGAAAAAAGATTACTGGTAGCCTTGGATCAATAGTCACATTTACATGCTGTATCATTTGAAAGATTTTAAGACTCGATGAAAATTGAATAACTCGAGCTTGAGTACCAGTTGGCGTTTTTACAATCGGTTTGCTAACTGCTAATTAATAACTTGAGCTTTATTTTTAGCTAGAGACTTGGTTTACTTGAAAATTCACACACATGTGAACATATATATATACTTGTAGGTCAATAACTTTTGGATTTTTCCATTAATTTTAGTAATTGATTAATCATTAAGCGGTTTTCATTGGGTGGAAATCACCTAATATTGCTTTTCTAATTTGCTATGGTACTATAAATATTTCATCCAGTAAACCTTGGCTTTCACGAAAACACTTTTGCTAGATTTTCTTGTTTAAAACATCGTCTTTATGAAACAGATGCAAGAAAACATTGACTTTAATTAAGAATTAGACAGCTTTTTAAGAACTTGAATAAAGATCAAGGCAAAGTTGGGAAAAGGTTTACATGATTTCAAGTAGTTTTTTAAAAATTATTAGTATTTCGGACATTAAATATTTCCCTGTCCCAGGGGAGTTCCTATTTTGTATTTTCCGGTATATATTGTTTATGAAAGAATGCTGGTTACAGCAGCATTCAAACTGAAATATTAGACTGGGTAAAGTGAACTGAAGGGATATCATTTGATGAACATCTATATTCAGAAAATGTTTAGAGCCTGTGAAACTCATAGTTAAATAAGCTTATTGCCTTGAAAGTGGATAAAATTAACTAGAATTTGGTTATCAACATTTATTGTTATTGAAAATGCTTTGAGCGGATTTTAGTACCAAACGGTGCCTGAGATGCCAACAAAATGTAGCTCTTCTACCACTATCTCGACACAAAAATGCCAAGGTTTAATTTTATTGGTGAAGCGGACTACAGTTTTAGGTAGTTGAACTCATCTCATTTCTGGACAATCTATTTTTTAATGACGTCACTGTTGAGTTTTGCGAAGTTTAATGCATCTCTGGGCACCAGATACAGTTGAAACAGTTGCTGTTTTATGATTTGTTATTTTTGTGCACCTCTCTTCTCCTGTTGTTTGACTTTCTGAATCATTGCTAAAAACCATTGTATTTGAGATTGCAAACACTATTACCGCACTCCGAATGACTAAGAACTTTCCATTTTCAGCGCAGCACAATTTGAGGTACCATTTCAGGTGTTTATTCTTCACCACATCATTTGTCACGTTGTTTGGCTCCAACCATCATTGAGTTTTATTGTTCAACCTGAAACTGAAGTAATAGACCACAATGATAGCGATGGTGAGTATGTAAGTACTTACTAAAAGCAGCCAAGAGAAAGGGGCAACGTCTGCATTTCTGGAACAGTAAAAAATAATATTACCTTGCAACTTTGAACTGATTTGGCGTTAATGCCTGTGCTAATTCTTCAGACATGTTAAACGTAAAAGTTCCTGTTTGGAAAACAAAATTGGTATAGTTTTGTTACTTTTTGAATAACCATTGTGAATTCTCTTTGTGTTTTACTGAGCAATGGTTTTAGCGAATATGTAGTTTTTCAGGCAGAACAATTAGTAATGTAGTTAGATCAACTTTCTTGCTCCCACAGATGGAGTAAACTCATTGCTGCATTTTATACTGCTTGCTGCCTTTGTGAATTATTACCTTGACTCTTGGTCAAAGATAGCTGGATAGTGATTGCTGTACATTGAATATTTTTCAGCTACTCATATGTATTGCTGTTATGTAAATATGTTCTTTAGTTGAAACAGACCAATTCAATCGATGAGATTGTTTTTTACTGATATCTGGGAGGAAGTTTGAAATAAATATGCTATCATTTTTTTGAAGATGAAAATTTGTTTTTTATTTGAAATGAAACAGACCATTTCTATTTTCAAGGTAGTGTTTAACTAATACTTGCAACCAAATTTGTTTTAAATGCACTTTTTAAGATTTTTTTGAAATCTAGCATAATCATATCATACATCTGCACAATAGGAAGAATTGGTAATAACCTTTGATCATTATATTTTAATCCAATTTGCAAATGAAGAGATGTTTAATTTAAACTTGTGAGTTGTGAAATTTAAAATTAATATCTCTGGCCTTAAAAAGCATTATAAACTGATCTTTTTCATCCAATGAATGGAATTAAGAGTGATTGGTTTTTAAGTAAGAAGCCAGATACTTGAACTTTTGAACTATACTTGCAGCTGTCTGTAATACTTTGGAGTTATTTGATGTAAAGTTTTCAATCTTAGCCTAACCAGTGTTGTATGTAACAGTTTGTGATGTGATTGGTGATAAAACAGTTTATATAAATGTTGATCAGAGGTATTATTGCAGTGAGATCTGGCTAAAGACGTTTTAGGAAAGGAACTCTTCTGTAAGATTTGTTGGATTATGAAATGGCAGTATACAGAATACAGAAGAACAGAAAGTTTTATTTGCTTTGTCAACAGATATCCACTGCTTTTTTTTCTTGTAAATGTAATGATAAATACTATTTACAGTTTAGTTGAATTGCTGTTCCTGTAGCACATTATTGCCTTTATTTCTTAAAAAACATTTGTATTTATATACCTACCTTAAAATTGACTATTTTTGATTTTTTTAAATGGAAATACAGTGTTAAACATTTGCCTAAGTTACACAATGATTTTTTTAATGGTTTTTTTCATGGTTGGGTAGGATGGTTTTCTTTCGATTGGATTTTGATTTTGATTTTTTACCTAAAATTATGTTTGTAAATAATGTAATTATGAGTACCTATCGGAAATTGTTGGAAAATTTTTAAAAGTTTGAAAACCCCTAAATCCCCATGACCTTTTATAAGGGTTGTGGTAATTGATATATTTGAATACTGTTGATGTGTCAGCTTTTGTACTAAACATATGTTGTGAATAACATTTGTCTCAATCATCATCATCATCATCATCATCATATTCGGTTTAACGTCCGTTTTACATGCTAGCATGTGTTGGACGATTTCTTGAAATTGACTTCCAAGTTATCCTATCCTTCACCAGGTCTCAATACACCTTATATTTGTATAAAATGATCACATTTTATTAAACCAGCCATCTGTGTGAAACATTTCTCCGATTGGTGGATGTCCACTGGTATATCTAAAGGTCTATAGTGGTATCAGAAACAAGCTACATTTTATCTGTGAAGCTAGTTGCCTTACTGTTCTTGTTATGTGAATTTTGGTTGCAAAGGTATTGTGCTCTTGAGTTTGTTGAAAGAGTTACGTTGTAAGTTTTATAAATGCAGACTTAGAGCAATTGCTCAGTTCCACTATGTTTTTTTTTCTTATCTGTGAGCTGAAGTTTTTTGCTAGCCAAATCATGAACATCCATTGATTTTCCAATTCTCATTTGTGCAATAATTGCTGATGGGAGTACTAATACCTGGTCAGGGTTTTATTCTTTGATGGATCTGTTCTGATTTAATTAAGTTTCACTGACAAGAGTTGTGTCAGTTCTCATATGGCAGTATTTCAATAGGTTATTCTAATTAACTTTGATAAATTTAAAAGTTATCAAAATTGTTCCTTGGGTTTGATCTGGACATACTGCACAAATGCCAAGGTTTATGTAGTTGTTCTTTAATAGAGTTTTTATTCATCTGATTGCCATCTTATAGTCAATTTCAATATCAAAAGGCTTTTTTTCCTGTCATTGTGTTGTTGTTACATTATTAAAGTTTTTGTTTTTGTATCAGTAGGATACTCAAAAACAGACATTGGAAATCTAATCAACTACAGTAAATGCATATTGAAACTGATCTTAATGATTTTTTTTCATTGCCAGCAGAATTGAATTCTTGTACATGTTAAAGCAACCAGTTTTATTTCAAAGCTGTTGGACAACTGCCAAGGGCTTGCATCACATCAGTTATTAGAATAACTTGTTAAAACCAATTTACTATCACTGGTTGAAGTTCATACATTAAATATGAAAGTGAGGCTAAACACATTTGGGGTGTGAATAATAGTTGTCAACTTATTTGTTATTTTATCCTGAGGTGTGATGTGCTTGATCATAAGAGTGCATAGCAATCTCTTCACTTTGAAATTGTTGGTTGACATGTGCTGGTTGTACTAAATATTATCATATTATGACATATACTTTTGAGTTTCCTAACTTTTTTGCACATCCACATAGACATTGCCATTATGGAATAAAAGTTAGGATTTTAAGTATAACATTATGGATGTTTCAGGTGATTGAAAGTGACAAGTATCAGGTAGAGCAATAGCAGGAACTTGTTGTTCATGCTTTGCATGTGTTTTTCAGACAGGTGATAAGTTACGTGAACCCATTTAACTTTGAACTAAATAGGTTTGTTTGCCTGACAAGTCAGGGCACAATATTTTTGTTGAGAATAACAAAAACATGAAAAATCTTCATTGTGTATTTAAGGCATTGCAGGTAATGAAAAACCTCATGGTAGCCAGTAATTTGTATTGGTTGTACTGCTCACAGAAATAAAAATTTGTATGAAGTAATAATTTTTTTTTATCGCATAGCTAAACTAATAGTGTTAGAAGATAGTAATTGTCTAATTAGAAATGTTAATGTACAAAAAATAACAAAAGAGAAAGTGGATACGGATTTTCTTTTCACCAAAGAAAATTGACATTTTTATGTGACATTAAGTTGTTTGATTTGAGGCTGCCAATAGTTGAGTCCCATTCCCTCATTTTTATTTTGTATTGGTTTCCAAAGTTGTTTGTTAAAGTTGTGGCAGTGATAGTGATAATATTAATAGTAATAGGAATACTACTACTAACACTGCTACTTATTATTATTATTATTATTATTGCATATAAATGTATATTACATAAATATTATATAATATTACTATATCATTATTAAAACAGCTAGAGATCCCAGATGTGTTAGGTGATCTTTAAACCTCTGCTATTGTTGGTGTCACCAGTATCCCCAGGAAAACCCTCAATCTTTAAAGCCCCTAGTTTGGAGTTGGGATTGAGGAAGAACCTCCTGAAAATGAATTTCAGCTCTTTCCAGGAGTTGTTTCAGACGAAGAAAAGGTTATTATTATTAAACAATCTCCTGTTACTCAACCAGCAAAATAAATTATTTTAAAAACTAAACAAGTGCAAATATTGATAAAAAACTACAATTTGAAGTTTCATTAAAAGTTTAGATTTTATAGGCCTTCTTTTTCAACTAAACTATCCATTTCCTTAACCATATTAAAATAGTTGTCAGGCAAGTTATTGAAAGAAGAATAGGGAAGGAGGTTTTTCATATTGCAGTGTGAAGATTCCACTGTATGTGATCCTATCATTTTCATTTCTATTCTTGCTCTGACTTGGTATTAGTTTTATGCCAGCTCAAAGTCAGTGAACTTTGAATTTTTTTAATGGCTATATCAGTTGATATGATAGTACTAGTACAACATCTTGCATGGAAAGTTTTTTGAGGAAGTAAAGGAAGAGGCTGACACAGGCTATGGAGTGGTTTCCTGAAAAAGGAAACAGGGCATGGTCCTTGCTGCCCAAGAGCAAGCATTGAGGACCAGTAGCACAAAATTTAGTATTGATAGAACCACTGACTGTCCACATTGCAGACTGTGGTTAAGCTTCAGAATTTTTTAGACATTTTACTAGTGGTTGTACTAAACTAGCACAAAATGAATTCCAATACAGAAAAGGCAAAGTAGCACTCTAAGTTCATTGGGAACTCTGAAAAAGAACCAGGATCAAATGTTGCAAGAAGTGGGATGTGACAATTTTGACTGAAAGACCATTGCTGCACAACTGATCTCATAACAGTAGTTTACAACAACATTTTTGGCAACTTCTTTATATTGTTATCCCCGGAGATCAGAAGGTAGGTACTACAGAGGCTTGAAAGATTGAAAAATGTCAAGACCCATTCTTTGAAATCAAGAGAATTGACATTGTTTCTGTTAAGGTTGTACCTATTGTAGTTGGGTGCTTGGGCATAGTGTCAAAGAATGGTGGACATTATGCAAACTATTTAAAACCCCAAACATCTTAGCACTCCTGCGAAGCATGCACATTCTGAGGAAAGTGCTGTCTCTTAGTCATGGGAAGGGGATGGTATGTGGTAATACCAATAATATCAATAATATTAGTGTTAGTAATAATAATGATCAGATATGGTCAGACATGATTGGATGGAGAGAGTTTATAGACGAATAGGAACACTGGTTAAAGTTTTCGTACTCTTGAAATTGTGATGAAAAGATGGTGCACACAATTGGAAATTAATGACAGTGGAAAGATAAAAGTGAGCAGATGGATAAATATCAAAAGAAGGTTTCTACAAGGAGAGAGTTACTCAGCATTGGGGTTTTGTTTGACAAAGGTTCCATTCGCAATGTTATTAAAGGAGACAGTTGGATATCAAAAGGGAGCACCAGGAGAAAGAACTATCAGGAGGACAAGTAGTCTGTTCATTAATGACCTAAAGGTATACAGGAAAGCCATAAAAAGCTGGAAGTAGTGAATTAGACAATTAAGAAGGTTAGAATGGATGCAGAACATATTGTGGAGTAAAGAAATGTGCAGAAGTGATCTTCAGGGACAGTAAGGTGGTAAAAGGAGAAGGGTTGATAGTACTAGAAGAAAGGATGAAAATACTTGATCCAGATAGAAAAGAAGCCCACAAGCTCTTAGGATGTGAACAAGGTGATGAAATAGATGTTTATTGAAAGAGTGAAGAAAGAGGTTTGAAAGTAGACAAGCGAACTCATCAAATTAAACTTGAATGATAGACATTGCATGCAAACCATAAATGCAAGAGTGGTCCCAATGGCAGGTTTCATCATGCATGCTGGTAGACTTGGAAAAGGAGGTGTAAAATGTTTGAATAAAATAGTGAAAGACGAGTCCAGGAATGCCAACAGTCACTGGAAGCAAGCTAGCGAGCGATAAAAGACTGAAAAGGGATAGAAAAGGAAGAAGAGGTTTGAGGAGCATCAAAGACATTTACAATGAGACAAGACTAAGAGCTGCATGTTATTTGCCAACAGCAACAAACAAATCTTTAAGTAAAGTGTGTGTTGCTGTTGGTGGTGGTGTGGATGAATATGGGAAAGAACAGAAATAATTGAAAATTGACAAAGGATTTGTCAAATGTGATGGAGTAGCCATATGACAACTGCAAAGTAATATGGAGAAAACTAAAGAAAGATCTCAAGAAGGGAACAAGAGTAGTGTGTTTAAAGAAATTTGAGAAAAAGAAAATGCAAAGTGAAGTAATATTGGGGTATACTGGAACAGATGGTGGAAACAAGAGCCTGAAAGAAAGTTAAGGGAATTGTAGAAGTAGACAGTTGGAGGTAATGTGGTGAAGGGAGATGTACAACACTTGTCAGGATGCAAAGAGCTGGCAGTGCCAAAATATATGAGGAAACATGATAATGCACTAAAGGTATTGGCAGTTAAATGGGGGGGGGCGGGGGGAAGAAGAATGTTTATTAAAGAAAAAATATGGTGTGGTATAAGGAAAAATTGGGAAAAGGGCACATGTATGAGAACAATGGCAAAAAGACCTTTTGATATTGGGAACATCAAATGAGGACACATTGTACTGCAAGAGGACCTGATATGACTTTGGATGAATAGATAGATAAAAAGAAATATACATTGTGGATATGGCTTGCCTTGGAGAACAAATTGAAGGGGCAAAGAGAAATAAAAAGATAATCAAATATCAAGAACTATGTTTTGAACTACGATAGAGAAGGCAAGGGTTCAAAGTGGGTTCAAAGCTGCACCAGTAGTGAATTAATGTGGTAGTGGAATAGAGGAATTAACAAATGTGATAAAATGTGTATTTGATGAAAGCATTATGGATAAACCTGTGAATGAAATGTAAAATACTGTTATGGGAAAGTGAAACAATTAGAAAACTATTGTCAGGATTAATTGGATGAATTATGTTTAAATTACCTACCAGAACTTGTTAGCTAAGGAATCTTGGCATGCATATATATATCCCCACTTGTTATTGTAAAATATGCTGTGTATCTGTGGTTACAAAGGTACATAATAGTAGTAATTGAAATAAATGATGCAAGTAAATGATAAATGATGCAAAGGGGACTGGAACTGGTAATAGTGAAGGTCCATCATCCGGCAGGTGTATAGTACAAGCGAGGAGCATGGACCCAGTTGTCACTAAGATACTGCCAGAAAATGATGCACACGAGAAAAAAGAGGAAACTAATTTGTGTTTTCTGAAAGCTCTAATGGATGACAAGAGAGGTTACAGACAAAGGATGCACCAGGAATGAAGAAATCTTGAAATGTTTTAAATCTCAGAACAGCATCTAGCATATCAAGATTTAGAAACATGATAACATATGTGATGTAGTCAAAGCTCCAAGAATACTTGTCAATAAAAGAGTTGGTCTAAAGAGCCGAGAGAGAACAAAAATGAGGAAGGGTCCCTTATTAGAGGAGGCATTGACATTGACATTGGCAAACACCAGGCCTGTGTCTACCAGGCATGTGTACGTAGCACAATGATGTATGGCAGTGAAACTTGGCCAGTGAAAGCTGAAGATGTCAGCTGCATGGAGCAGAATGACATGAGAATGATAAGATGGATGTGCAACGTAAGTCTAAAGGACAGGCTCACTTCTAATGAACTCAGAAGGAGATTGAATTTGGATAGTATTGGCAGCTGTATGCAGAATAGGAGGCTTCATTGGTTTGGTCATGTGGAGAGAATGGATAAGAATGCTTGGGCAAGTAGATGCAGAACAATCAAGGTGACAGAAACCACTGGCAGAGGAAGACCAAAGAAAACATGGGAGGAAGTGATAAGAATGGGTCTGAAACAAAAAGGTGTTAGCAGAGACCTGGTGAAGGATATGATAACTTGGAAGTCAATTTCAAGAAATCGTCCAACACATGCTAGCATGTAAAACGGACGTTAGACCGAATATGGTAATGATAATGATGATGAAGCACCGAGAAGTACCCAGCCACATTGAAGCATGGTTCAAAGGAAAGAAAAGCTCCTTAGTCTGTTTTGAAACCTTTTTGCCCCTAAAATCACTGATGGTTGTGCCTTATTATAACTGCAACTGTGTGAGTAAAAGTGACACTTTAATAAATAATGAACCAAGACAAATAAATATAGCAAACTGAATGGCTGAAGAACTTAAGTAATTGTGATTTTTTTTGGCAGGTGTTCTGTTGATGAGCAACACAGACACAGTTGTAATCAAACAACTGCCAGAATGAAGGGGAAAAAAGCAGTTCACATCATTGTCATAAGTATTGTTTTTGTGCTGAACCACTGGATGAGATTTATGCCCATATTGCTGGAGGATGTAAAGAGAATGGTAGGAAAGAAAATGGGTAATACCAGTAAAGAGAGACTGTGTGTGAGCTGTGTGTGAGATACAAGGTTGCATCCACTAGCTGAAGTAATTGATGGAAGTGGCAAAGTTTACACTTCTGAGCCTTGATGCAAGACTTGTTCATCATTGCAATTTTTTAAATGCTAAACAGACAAGAGGAATAAGTAAGTATAGTATAATGTAAGCTCAGGTTGCACCTGCAATAAAATTTTAAGGAAGCTTTTTCTGACTTCGTTATCAAAAAATTTCGTTATTGGTGGAATAGAGAGAGAGCAGAGAAGAAAAAAAAATTATGTTCGTTGTTACAGAAGATCCATTTTAGCATAGTTTGCTATACGTGGACTCACTGTATAAACCCAGTTGCTACCTGTGCAGCTGAAACGCCGACTTACGTAGCGAGTGATGAACGAAAGCTGAAATTTTGAAAAAACTCATGTCTCTGAACAATGTCACCTCCCTAAAACCTCTAGAAAACAAAATATTACCAGCATCATCAAACGGAGTAGAATGAATGATTCGGTTATGTACTAAGCAGAGCCCTAGAAGTTACGGTTTTTTTGCATANTTGATGCAAGACTTGTTCATCATTGCAATTTTTTAAATGCTAAACAGACAAGTGGAATAAGTAAGTATAGTATAATGTAAGCTCAGGTTGCACCTGCAATAAAATTTTAAGGAAGCTTTTTCTGACTTCGTTATCAAAAAATTTCGTTATTGGTGGAATAGAGAGAGAGCAGAGAAGAAAAAAAAATTATGTTCGTTGTTACAGAAGATCCATTTTAGCATAGTTTGCTATACGTGGACTCACTGTATAAACCCAGTTGCTACCTGTGCAGCTGAAACGCCGACTTACGTAGCGAGTGATGAACGAAAGCTGAAATTTTGAAAAAACTCATGTCTCTGAACAATGCCACCCCCCTAAAACCCCTAGAAAACAAAATATTACCAGCATCATCAAACGGAGCAGAATGAATGATTCGGTTATGTACTAAGAAGAGCCCTAGAAGTTACGGTTTTTTTGCATACCAAGAAGTGTTTTCAGGCAAGAGACGACATGCCTACGAAACGCTGAACAGATCAGATAGACAAGGTGTTGAACTACCATTGCTAACCGGAGAATGACCAACCAAAGATAGAAGAGGAAATGGAAAGCTTTTCGTTTAAGGAAGTATACAAAGATGTTTTGAGGATTATACAGACTAGTAGGTTTATTTAAATTTTTAATATCAGTGGAGAAAGCTTGCTGTAGATGACGTAGTTGTTAAGAATGCATATGAAGCTACATTGTTGGACGCATAAGGACAAACTTTGTGAAAGCTACTTGTAAATCTTTTTTGCAATTGAATTGAAAAGCAGTGAACGTCAAGTATTTGAAACGGGGTCCAAAATGACAAATGTGAGGTAGCCTAAGTTTTACAAAGGTATTTCGCAGAAAAATGCAATGCATATTTGAATTAGGTGGTTCTGCCTTGGGTATACGAAGTCCTTTATATTTTTACATTATTCTTGAGAAAATATTGGCAATTTGGGAATAGGGAATTTGTTTTTAAGAAACCGCGGCGGGTCGTAGATATGAATGAAAAGATCATGGATATAATAGTAGAAACCACGGCGGGTCGTAGATATGAATGAAAAGATCATGGATATAATAGCAGAATGTATAGCTGTATTCCTTTTACCAGCGATCTTTTAAAAACGGCTGTGATATGTACCTTGGCCAAGAAGAAAGTATTTAACACTGCAAAAGTTGTTTTCCTACATGTTTTTAATTGAATTAAACCAGAATCATGCTGACCAAAGTATATAAACTTAATTTGGAGTGTGTGCAACTGTGAAAAATTCAATGTGAAAGGTAAAAATTTTCCAAATGTTATGTATAAAGTGACTTTTTGCAAAAGACATAAAGGTAATATAACATACATAATACATAGAAGATGCATTAAGCTGTTTAAAGACATCTACAGGCTGGGGTGTTCTTTAGTATTGTATTAAAAAAGCCACCAATTTTGGCATCACCAAAGACAGCTGTGTAAGTTGCTTGAGTAAACGGAAAACTTTCACACTAATGTTAAAAAGGGTTCAGTTTTTCTTAGAACTTCGAACGCCATTTAACGCCTGTGTGGCACAAACTCGCATCACCTTTTGTTAGTATGTTAACTTTATGTTCTTGATGTTTTCTGAACCGCACATTTTGCAGAGTGATAGCATTCTTTTTCCGGCTAAGTAATGTCAACCAAGTTTTTCTGCGTTCTCAAATATCCTAAATTTCAAAAGGACCAATGCCTTAAGAGATTTTTGAACTCGTGCTCAGCCAAACAGTAGTTTACTTTGGTTTTTATTATTTTCTGCCTAAATAATACGGCAGGGAATACGTCTAGCCCGCACAGTACATGGGGCAACAGAATAAACTGTGAAGTTACCAATTAAGCTTTTAAAAATATTTTTATTATAATTATGATTATATAATTAGCGTTAAGTACAAGAAGAAAATTCTAATCTATCAATAACAAGAGACGATAAAATTTTTTACTTAAAATTGAATACAAATTTCGCAAAATTTCAATGTTTTACATATTTTAGCAGTTCCACAATGACATTTTGCCTTTGAATTATGGGTTTGAGCTTCAAGTAAGTAAATAAGCACATAATAAAGTGCATAAATGTGTAAATATTGAAAATGAAAGTAACAATGTTTGATATGATCGCACGGTCGGTTACTTGGATGTGGTTAATGGAAACCATATATATATATATATATATATATATATATATATATATATATGTAGTTTGAAGATTGTTAAGAACACATGAAACTAGTAGTAACTGCTAAATTTGTCTAGTTATTTTGTATGCTATACTNATACGTCTAGCCCGCACAGTACATGGGGCAACAGAATAAACTGTGAAGTTACCAATTAAGCTTTTAAAAATATTTTTATTATAATTATGATTATATAATTAGCGTTAAGTACAAAAAGAAAATTCTAATCTATCAATAACAAGAGACGATAAAATTTTTTACTTAAAATTGAATACAAATTTCGCAAAATTTCAATGTTTTACATATTTTAGCAGTTCCACAATGACATTTTGCCTTTGAATTATGGGTTTGAGCTTCAAGTAAGTAAATAAGCACATAATAAAGTGCATAAATGTGTAAATATTGAAAATGAAAGTAACAATGTTTGATATGATCGCACGGTCGGTTACTTGGATGTGGTTAATGGAAACCATATATATATATATATATATATATATATATATATATATATATGTAGTTTGAAGATTGTTAAGAACACATGAAACTAGTAGTAACTGCTAAATTTGTCTAGTTATTTTGTATGCTATACTGGATTTATATATATATATATATATATAGTTTAAAATTTGCACAAGCTCAAGAAAAACAATACGGAGATATTTGCTGGGATGAAAAAAAAAAGAGAGAGAGAACCCCTACTATGAAATCTCTTGGTAGATTATTTTTTACTCACGACTGCTTTTACGTTAGTTTGAGCTTTTATGTTAATTCGAATTACAATAACAAAACTTCGAGTCTATTGTATTGATAAGTGAAACCACCGAGGCGAGGATGAGTTGCTGGTTTTTACTGCAATGAGGTGTCAGCTGGGATTGTTTTCAAAGTTTAGAGGCCAAATTAGCACCGTTTATTGTGTAATTCATATAATTTGTTTCCTGCAATATTTAGATATTCATTAGATATTCAAGGATCTCAGTATTCCAGAATAAAATTACCCAGAAAAAAAGAGTTGCCTTTAACTTTTTTTCCCCGTGTAATAGTGTCCAAACTTAGTGGCCTAAGTATTCCACAGGCGTTCATTCATGAAGTGCTTATGAAGAAACAGGTACCAGGAACATGATCCATAAGGAGGTCGGTACTTGATTTAGAAAGAAGATTTTTATCCTTACAACACACCAACAAGATCACAACAAGTTTTTATCTTATTTCTTCCACGTAACTTTAGTTACAGCATTTGATTTGTGTTTTAAAAAAAATTTTAATGGCGAATTTTAATTGGATTTTTATTCATGATTTATGTTCGCAATTTTTGTTTTCCAAGCATTTCCTTTTGCTCCCATTTTTTGAAATGGTTTTCTCATCAGTTTTGAAAACTTAAAAAAAGGCTGATGGTACTAAAATGGGATTCTGGCGAGGTCAGCTTGTATTGGGGGTTACTTTCCAATCGTTTGTTAGGAAATGATCAAAACAAGTATGCAGAGTAGGTTTTGCAGAATAGAGCAGAAAAGGAAAACTGATCTAACCAATGGTGTCCCCAGCTACATAATACAGGGAAGAGGTAAAAAATATTTTAACTATGGCTTTTCCTTCCTTTGGCTATAAAATCACCAAATTTGAGACTTTGGTGAAACTGCAATAGGGAACACTTTGTTGTGAAATAAAATAAAATGACTATATTTCAAATTGTTTAAGAAATAGTTTTTAACAGATAACTACGAGCTCCATTTCCTTGAACCAACAGTTAATTGTGAATAGATGTAAATGATCAAATAAAAAATTTGTTTTTCTCCAAGGTTTCAACCCACCAACAAAGTTTTCTTTTTAGATTTAGACAAATTTAAAAAATGATCGTGGCCATAACTTGGGGTTGAGAGGTGTCTAACAATATTCTGAGGTAATGCCAGGTTTAAATCTTGCAATATTTAGAAAATTAAATATAAACTGAAGGTAACGCCGAAAAGTAATGTAATTATGAGAACTCTGAAAAAATTATTTTTGCCCGTGATGTTGGTAGGAAATGTGTGCACTGCCATGACTGTGACGACCGAGAGCAATATCTAGCCGCGACAGAAATAGAACGCAGGAAAACGTTTGAAACTGGGAGGCTTGCGAGGCTATCAAAGAACATCAAGGAGTTTGTATGCTTAAGTCAGATAGCTCGTGAAAGAGACTGAATGAGTAGTGACTCGCCGATGAAATGAGATAGCTCTTTTCCCACTATCTCGATCGAAGTGGTCAGATACATCGCCCTTTTTCCATCAAATTTTCACAGTTTTGACATGTTTGGACGTAAACTCTACCGATTCTGTCATTTGATTCTGACACCCTAGGGGGCACAAGAACTAATCATTTAAATGCCTGCTATCGATAGAACCGATCGAACGTGCACGACAACTCTGAACAGTTGACTTTTTTCCATGTAATTGCATTTCTGGGAAACTTGGCATCCCTTCCACACCTCGCTCTAAAGTTGTGCCTCCTGCATTTTTTACCAACTTGACCTTGGGCATATGAAAACTGGGATTTCAAATGCGACAAAAGAGAACTGACACAAAGTGAAGGTCTCTTTTTGTTATATGTAGGAGTTACGTAATGCACGAAGAAAGAAAATTTATATTTTAGAAAGACTGAAACAACGACAAAAGTTGTTGACAAGTAACATATTTGTATAGCATGAAATTAAATGCTTGATTTAGAAATATGCTAGAAATTGAAGATGACATTTAGCATTTGGTTGTTGCAGTAGACTCTATAACTCGAACATCCAGGGGTAATACAAAAGCATTCGACCTATAGAGAGATTCGAGTAATAGAGAATTAGGAAAATTTTCCGAAATTTTGTATGAATGACCGATTTTGCATGATTTTTCTTTTTTATATGGAATGGAAACAATATATTTGGTTGTACCAAATAAAATCTTTATTTTGTGGATTAAAACAAGGACAAAAACACAATATTTTGAGCACAACTATTTTATTCTGTTGAAAAGAAATCAAATATTAAAGTTTGCTTTCTTGTACAAAGATAATCTTTTTCAACATTATGATTTAAGGCCTTTAGTGACTTCATCATCGCCTCCACAAAACTTGAAAAGAAACTGAATTTTTCAAAGACACAAATACCTTCAAGCACGTCTTCGTTCGTTGGTTTTGTTATTACATCCTCGTCTTCACCATCGTATTCTTCTTCCTCCTCGTCATCTTCTCTTTAGATCCCAGTTACTTCTGCAATTATATCCGCAGTTGTCAGTTTATTATGCGACGTGATTACTTCGATGCCGAAATCTATATAATCGTCGATTGAGATGTCAGCGTCAATTTGGTCAGCAAATCTTTCTTTAAGTACTGAGAGGTCAGCATTTAGAGTCTTGAATTGCGTCTACTTCTACGTCCTCTTCGCCTAACACTTTGAAAGGGTCATCCTCGTCATTGATTGCCATTTCAGCATCTTTCTGTGAGATTCGCGATTTTCTGAAGCGGTTGGTGAACGTCGTGTTTGAAACATCGTCCCAGGCTTTCTTTAACATGTACATTGCTGATAGAATGGAGAATTTTGGGATCGAATATTTCTTTTCTAAAGCTTTAATGAGCTTACGCACAGCCTGTGATCCGTATTTTGCTTTCATGGCTCGAATTTTCTGAGGACTGTATCGACAAGGCAAAGTTTTAACTCCTTTAAACCATCGGGGGGTTAACGGACTTTCCCATTGCGAACATAGGTAATGTTTCTTCATAGGCATTGCCAGGAGCCAACCCAGTGAGTCGAACTTTGCTGTGTTTTCCCCCTGAGCAATTTTCTCCTTTCAGATGTAGGGTTTTGTTGGATAAACATTGGTAGAACAAACCGAGTTCATCGGCATTGAATATGTTTTCCAATGCGTATCGGGACAGGATGGTTGACAATGTTGTCTCCGTTCATGGTGCTTTCATTTCCTCAGTTACCGATTTCGACTCCTCGACGATACTTTTAAACGATATACCATACCTGAAATAAGATTAAAAATATCTTTGTACATCTCTCATTTCCTTTGTGGCGTTTACAGGCCTTAGGGCGGGGGCAAAATTTAGGAGATTAGAATGGAGAAAAAAACAATTGAATTTTCTCATGCAACTATTTTTTTGTGAAAGAAAGAAGTTTGAAAGGTGGAAGAAAGCATGCCAATGGCAGTCGAATTAAAGGTAGAAGACATTCTTTCTTGGGAAGTAATTTCAATTGTCAAACGTATTCCGTATGAAATTAATGCTTTTGTCATGGGTTATCACGTTTATAAAAACAATTGGACCCCCTCAGTTAGATGAATTTCAAGGTTTCATGGAGTCGTCGAATAAAATAGAAAAATACGCAGTAGGTGTCAAAAAAGATAATGGAGAAGTTATTGGTCATCTCCTGCTCGGCAAGTCTGGAAAATTAGCGAAAACTGTTTTCCATTTTCTAAAGACTGACAGAAGCCATGGTTGCACAATTACCGTCACTGGGAAAGCCATGAATGCTGGTGATGGTTTTGGGATGAAAGTTTCATATCAAATATTCTTTCTTTCTGAAAGAAAGTTTATTGATATTTTAAAAGAAAAGCTACCAACACTTTTGTAAAACTTACGTAATTTTCCAAGAATAAAAAGAGTGGACTTCCTGTTTTTCGATTTTTTTAACCATCCCTCTGAGGCTTGAAATGATTTGACATCCAATTCGTTAGCAAACTCGACAGCTTTTCCCTTTAACATCGACCCACTGACGGGAACGTTCTCGCTTCTTAGCATGAGTAGCCATTTGTAAACAGCTTTGTTGATTTGCTCTTACTTTTCTGGTTTGATTCGTTTTGACATAACTTGCCACTGTTAAAATTTTGTTTTTGTTTTTTCCCACGTTGATAAAGTAATGCTTGGTACTCTCTATATAGGAAAGCAACATCTTTTGGCGCAGTTCCTTTCTCCAGCTCTTGCAATGCCTTATATTTGATTTTGGAGGACTTGTTCTCACCCCAACGTTTCGTCCCAGCAACAGACGCCATGATTGTAAAAATTTAAAAAGGATCGTGTTTACATTTTGTTCGAATAAAATTCGAATTATTTAAGGCCCCTCATACATGAATATCAAACATTCGAATTGGTTAAGGCTCCATTTACGGTTAGAGAGCCAAAAACAAAGCAAAATAACAACAATTGATGTCATTGAATTCATTTGAAGTTCCAGAAAAATGTTGCGGCGTTCGAGTTATAGAAAGAAAATACGCGAAAGGACAAAAAAAAAATTGTTTGAGTTAAGAAGAAATTCTAGTTATGGAGGTTTGAGTAATAGAGAGTTTTTTTATGAGAGTTGATTAGGAAATTTTCACCGTGCCAGCGAAATCGTTCGAGTTAGGGAGATATTCCAGTTGTAGAGGTTCTAGAGAGAGTCCACTGTATTATACCTGGTATGTAGTGGTATAGACATGCTTCGGCACTAAGACATTAAACTTGGAATTTTTATTTATATCTAATTTTCACTAATAAGCGCATGGAAATAAAACGGAAGAACAAAGTTAGATTTTATATGCTGTTAATTTTTTTCGCCCTGCTGTTCTTCGTTGCCAAGGCGAATTTTGGGTAGCCGTTATCTATTAAGGTTGTAAGCACCACCAAGTGCTGATTGCCATTGTTCTAAGAAAATTGCTGAATTGTAAGAACAGTTGTATGGTAACATGCGACTTTTGAGGCTGTGAACAATAGCTCTTTCGTTTTAATGAAAAGTTTCAAATACTTGAAGGTATTTATGGTAGGTTTCAAGATAATGGTATTAAATATACAAGCTGAAAGTGAGACGAACCCTTATTATAATGCAACCGACATCACAGAAACATTGACCCGTGTGATGGTTGAATTAATTGCTTGCCCATTAAAATTCCTGTCTGTAGGTTTGTGTAGGCTTTGAGCACACAAGTTTCTTACGGACACCTTATTCGATATTTTTAACAATGTTATATTTGATGGTTCAAGTCTAAACCCTCTCAATGTAAATGCCCAAACTGTCACTGCTTTACCCTTCTTTATACAACCGAAAAACTTACTTTGGTAGATTTAGAAAGCAGTTTGACAAAGGAGGGAATAATTTACCTGATGTCAAACACACCCAAAGTGCCTTGTTATTCCGTCGATGAAGATGTTCAGGACAAGAGAGTTAAACTCTTCGTATGCGATTTAGCACGATTCTCACCAAAGACATTAACATTATGTGGCTCGAAAGCTTAGCCCTAAAGTCATAACCTTGAGAGATATTATAACGGATTTCAGTGTGGACGTGAGTTCTACACGTTTCCAGGGTTTGTTAATTCTCGCTGTGTTCTGCTAAGGCACGTGAATAATAATTACAGAAGAAGCACTTTGATTAGAATACAGTAAAGAAATTTCACCTCCAAAGATCAATTGCACTACTTTTATCCCGAATTTTGAAATTCGACAGTTATTCTTTTTGACCGATGATGGAGAAATCTTGATTGATAACGACAATTATACAGAAAGAATAGTTTATATTTATATATTTGGTATGTGTTTACCTTAAAAGACCATGTAATAGTTCTGTCAGTTTGAATAATGAAGTCCCAGATTACCTTCCGGGTTATGCCAGTGATCTGGGGCAGATAAGGTCCAATGAGACATGACACGAACATTTAAGGGACAATTGACATATTACAGAGTATAAAAATAATTATGACAATTAAGTATGAATATCATTGGTACGAACATTAAAAGACGATTGTCATATTACCAAAAACAAAATAAGTTTTAAAAAGTTTAGAAAAAAAGCTGTATGAAAAAACAGAAATTTTTATGACTTTTACAGTACAAAATTGAGAGTGCTTCTCGAAGAATATGAGCAGTGCCCGCGAGGACAATTTACTGGAGTTCTTGTAGTTTATACTCTGCAGGTATTTTCTTTATATGTTTTTGAGTCCCCTTCCTAATCATCCCCAGTACCCTGACAGTGATTGGAGGAGTTCTAGCTTTGACGTTTCACATTTTTAAAAATTTCTATCTGTAGGTTTTTATACTTGCTTAACTTTTAAAATTCCTTAACTGAGATGCTTTTATCTCTTGGCAGACTCGTGTCAATTAAAGTGCACATTTTGTTTTTCCAGTTGTCAGGACGGTTGACTTTAATCGTCCGGTCAGTGTGGACCGGGAACTCTCATAGAATGGTAGCATTTTCTCCTTCCGTGAAAGGTAGTTGATAGTGTTTATACCAGTTGGAGTTGGGGTTGGTTTCAGTACCAAAGTGTTTGCAGGGTGGAGGTACTGCCCAACACGTTCGTGGCGTTTGACATACTCATTTGGAGCAAGTACCGGACATCCGTACACAAGGTAGTCTTTGTTTCCGTGTGCTAGTCACAGAACCGGCACTTAGGGTCAGCTCTATTCTTCAGTATGTTTGCTTTGTAATTCCAGGCAAAAAAGCTTATGCCCTTTGGTGCGATGATGAAAGGCTTTTGTCTCTGCTTTAGGTCCTGCACTCCTCAACCACTGATGGCTTGCATCTTGATTTACATCAACGTCTTGAATTCGGAAAGCATACTGTCCGTGCAGAGCTTTCTGGCTCCAACGATCAACAAATTTTTTTCTGTGGTTTCCTTTTAACATTTAAACTTCCTTCGCAGTTACTGTGGCTTTATGTCAATCTTCTTCTTCGGTTATTTCTGCACCTAATTCGTTTTCAAATTTCTAGGATTCTTTGTAAACTGAGTGCAGTTTTTTACGCATTTCATGCCTGCTTACTAGCTTTAACATTCAATTGATTCAAGATTTTGTTTCATTTCAATTGTCGTGGTTCTGTAAGACATTTCAAGTTGTATGAGTCCGCTTCCCCCTTCACATCTATTCAAATAGAGACGATCAACATCTGCTTTAGGGTGGAGGATACGCTTGGTGTGAATGATTTTCTCAAAAGAAAGTGGGGCTGGATAGGGCACACGTTAAGAAAACCATCATCCAACATCACGTGACAGGCCTTAAGCTGGAACCCACAGGGAAAAAGGAAGAGAGGGGGACCGCGTAACAGCTGGAGTCGAGATACCCAGGCAGAACTGAGACAGCAAGGAACAAACTGGACTGAAGTAGCAAGAGAAGCCCAAAACAGAGTACGATGGCGAGCGTTAGTCGATGGCCTATGCTCATCTGTGGGGTATGGGCATATGTAAGTGGTAAGCAGTATACACTTGATGTGAATAGTCTTATAGTTTTACATCATCTTTTGATTCAAGATATTGTTTCATTCCAATTGTCGTGGTTTTATAAGACATTTCAAGTTGCATAAGTCCACGTCCCCCTTCGCATCTAGGCAAATAGAGACGATCAGTATCTGCTTTGGGGTGGAGCATACCATTTGACGTGAATAGCTTTCTAGTTTTACAGTCCATGCGTTTAATGTCAAGAGGTTTATATTTATTATGTTGTAGCTGTATTGTACAACTGGTATAGCAAGGGTGTTTATTGCCTCAATTCTGTTTTTTTAGTTAAGCTCAGTTTTAAACACTAATCTAACTCTTCGGTAGTATTCCTTACGGATTTTCTTTTTCATTCCATCATGGTTAGCCCCGTCGCCATCATTTACTCCCAAGTATTTGTACACATCCTCAGGATCCATTTCTTCAATTGTCGTGTCTGGTTCAAGGTCTTATCGAGGCCGAATTCCATGCAAATATTACTGAACTGCTAAGCAGTAATTAGCAATCTCTCTAGTTGTTGATCACTTTTTGCGAAAAGTTTCAAGTCATCCATGTAGAAAAGATGGATAGTCTGCTTGTCATAGATAGTGTAACCACATATTGCCGATATTAAGTTTGCTGGACAAGGGAATAAGCGATAGGCAGAAGAGAAGCGGGGAAAGAGAGTCTCCTTGGAAGATAACACGTTTAATTTTAATAGGGTCAGATTTAGTAGTCCCGGCGTCGTGGAAGAGAAAAAGAAAGGTGTTCCACTTTCTTTAAAATATTGGTAATTCTTGGTGAGATCTTGTACATTTCGAGGCTTTTAATAATACAGTCACGCGGAACACTGTCAAAAGCTTTACGATAATCACTCCATGCTGTGCTTAAGTTCGTACTCTTTCTCCTGCAGTGATCCAGAATCATTTTGTTGCTTACAAGCGGATCCTTGCATCCATACGAGTTCCTTTTGCAGCCTTTCTGTTCATGAGACATTCTCAAGGAAATTATACATCCTGTCAGTGGTTACTGTGTTAAAACGTTATAGGTTGTAGTCATGCATGTAACAGGGCGATAGTTTTTCGTTTCTTAGTTTCGTCTGATTTCGGGAGTAGGTATGTGTTGCCTTGTGTTAACCAATCCAGTAAGTGACGATTTCATTTAAAGATGCCGTTAAGTGTTTATGTATTTCACTTAGAGAGTTCAGCCTGAAATTTTGAATCTTATCTAATCCAGGGGACTTTCACTTCCGTGATTTCGCTACGGCCAGGCGCGATTCCTCGATCGCAATAGGTTTCCACTGTTGTTCTTTTATCTCACCCTTTCCTCCTCTCTGCCTATCCAAGTAGTTTCCTGGTTGTAGCTTTTTTCTTTAGCTCAGATCCCAAACCTCCTCCACGTCCTTGTTCTCAGGTGGATCCTTTACATCAATCTTACTTTTTCCAATTTCCCTGTGGAACGTTTTAGCATCGGTTTTGAAGATCTTGTTCTTTCTATAGAACCTATGTCATTTGTCAAATCGTCTCAATCTCTGCGCTCTCACTTTTATTTTTTGTTTTAAGACTTCTTTGGTCGTATCTGGAGAGACTTTATCAATGATATTGTATTTCCTTTTAACTTTCCTGCTTTTCCTAGTTTTCACGTCTGTTCCTTTCGTTAATTCATCAACAATTGAGATCTCTGCCTGCAGAGACACCATTTCCTTTATTTTCATTTTGGTTCTTTATTTACCTGTTTCGGTTTATTCTTTTTTATTTTAGTCCCTAGCTTTTTGGTGGCAGCTTTTGTGTGGCAGCTTTTGCTGTTGAGTATATTAGATTGTTGATGGAGGCTAAGTCCTTCTGGTTTTCATTAACTATCTCGCTTAGAGCAACGTTATAAAGCTTAATAGTAAGGTTTGTTTTTGAACAAAATGTTAACTTAGGCAGTGTGACCTTCTTTTCCATCGCAGTCTCTTCAGGCATTGCAAGTTCACGTATTATGTCTTCACAGGCAGCCTGTATCTTTTCTTCATTTTTTTGAAAGAAATCATCAACAACCACAACAATATGTACATTTATATCTATTTCTTCATTAGCTTCTTCTCTCACTTCAAGTATTCAATTCTCAATCAGTACAGGTGTCAAATTTAGTAGTTCAACTACAGGTTCTCAATTTTCATGCCCAATGTCAACCTCAGATTCTAAAGGTGTTTCATTTGGAATTTCATTCCGTTTTAGATCAATTTGCGCGTCATTCAGCCGCGTTTTTCTAAAAATAACTCGACGTACATTGGCAATTTTATTAGCATAGACGTTTTTCATGATTTATTTTGCTACTATTTTTCTCCATTCAGAGTAGGTTTTTTGAGTGAAGTTTCTCATGGGGTTCTTTTGAGCGACGCAATATACTCATAACATTGTCATGATCCCCTGTAGACCATCTAACTCTAATTTCTTTTGAATGTGTGGACGTCATTGCAAGTTCAGGGTTAGGGATATCCTGGTTCTGATTACCTTGCAGATCATTTGCTGAAGAGAAATTAGACTGACTCGTGTATTTTTCGACCTCAGGCTGGCCTCCTCCTGAGGGACACGTCCCTTGTTAACCTGCGCGACCGACTAGGCGTTGTGATTTCCTTTTTGTTTTCATAAAATATCTCAATGCATTTTAACCTTTCTGACAAGGGACTGGGTATTCCTCGCCAGTAACGACATGGTCTTTTAGGCCCACGCAGTTTATTATTATTATTTCTTTTGTTACTTAATGTTCACTGGACATTAATGTTGACTACCATTTACCTGCTGGATAGTAGGGCTTTAGGTAAGCAGTACTTTTATTAATTACTTTGCAGTTCGTAACAGACAAGCTTTCTGTGAACGTTTTGTCCTGCATTTTGTTTCAATTTTCTTTAGCCAGTTTTTAAGGCCTTTCCATTTGTAACCAGAGCACCATTGATTATTGGTACAGACTTGACTCCCCTTATATTCCATAGCCGGTTGATCTATCTATCTATCTATCTATCTATCTATCTATCTATCTATCTATCTATCTATCTATCTATCTATCTATCTATCTATCTATCTATCTATCTGTCTGTCTGTCTGTCTGTCTGCCTCTGTCTTGTTATACCGAATTTTTTTTCTTTTCTTTTCTTTTCTTTCAATCCTGGTATCAGAGTGACAAGGTACGTTATGAGTCGTCGGCTATGCTCCATTCTCATTTCCTACGTAGTCTATAGTCTTTTGATACATTTTCTTTGCAAATGATGTTCTTGACAAAATTTGTTTCAAATGCTTGCACTTGCGCTGCAAATATGGTGCTCTCTGTTTCTTTCTTTAATCATGTTTTAACCAATTCCAATTTCTATCCTAAAGACTTTTTTTAGCAGTAGCTGTTTGCTCTTGCAGCGCTTTAGCTATTTAATCCTTATTATGCTGTTCTTTATTCTGTCGTTTCCATACTTTGGGGTCTTTGATTTCATTTGATCCCAAAATTCCGTCCACTTTAACCGATCTCATTATTTCGTGGTCATTGTTCATCACATGACAACCAAGACTGTTTAACCCTCCACTCAAGCCAAGACTGTTCACCTCNACTTGCGCTGCAAATATGGTGCTCTCTGTTTCTTTCTTTAATCATGTTTTAACCAATTCCAATTTCTATCCTAAAGACTTTTTTTAGCAGTAGCTGTTTGCTCTTGCAGCGCTTTAGCTATTTAATCCTTATTATGCTGTTCTTTATTCTGTCGTTTCCATACTTTGGGGTCTTTGATTTCATTTGATCCCAAAATTCCGTCCACTTTAACCAATCTCATTATTTCGTGGTCATTGTTCATCACATGACAACCAAGACTGTTTAACCCTCCACTCAAGCCAAGACTGTTCACCTCTCTACTCAAGTCAAAGCTGTTCACCTCTCCACTCAAGCCAAGACTGTTTACCTCACCACTCAAACCCCTCCTCCCTTTCTGCGTTGTTAAGTACAGTCTGTTCAACATGATCGTTCCATACATGATCGGTTCCTTTCTTGGTTTTCTGTCAATTTGTAGTTTATTCTTTGTCCAGTTTAATAAACCACCTCTATACCTCAGTAATGGCATGGCCCACGTATTTATTGTAATGATTATATTCTTTGCATTCATTCTAGGTGTTGCTTTTGTAAGAGTTCTTTTATGGTTTGATTCATTATCTCATTTATCTCCAGTATATTAAGATACTTATATCCATTTTCACCAACACTTTATAATTCATTCACCATTTGGCAGTTGTACACCATCACTGTACGCAAATTTTCCTTTTTCCATTACAACAACCCCAGACATCTCCCCAAATTCTACAACCCTTCCATCGTACCGATGTCTTACTCACCTCACTCAAATTTTATTTAATGCCAATAATTCTGGAAATTCAGGAGTTATTTTTATTCATACGAAATTGTTCGTCATACCCTCAGTTCTCGACTTCAGTCGAATTTTCTTACAACTAACATTCAGTGATGGCAGGATTATTCTTTTGTCACAATCACTGCCAATTCAGTCTGTTCTTTCTCTTAACTTCTGGATACAACCAAAGCTTGATCCAACCATGTATGCCGTAAAGACATGATAATATGATATAAAGTTTCAGTTCGGTGCACACATTTTGTCACTTTTACACCATCCCATATCCACATACTCTATATTATACTATTTTTATACTTTCGTTTCTCTCTGTGTATGGGTGAATCAGTTAATCTAAACTTACGAAGAAAAGTAAGAAAAGTATTCGTTCTGTAGGAGTCTGGGCCCTGTATGCATCTTTCTGATTAAGCAATGACCTGGGAAAGAACGGCACACGTAAATAGAAGATATGGTGGAAAAAATATTGTGATAAAAAAACGAGCGCCTTTATTAACTGAGATGTTATGACATTTGGCCACGATATCCATAGACAACCATTCAAATCCAGTTCGGTGCAGACATATTTTGCACTTTCAGGCTTCACTTTGAACAATAAAGCTGATTAAAACTTGCAGGTGTATCGACTGGAAGATGTTTTCATGTACCCATATTTTTGTTTCTGAATAAATAAGATGATTTTATCGATTATTAACAACTGAAATTTGTGTTGCTTTAGACCGTTTTGTATAGTCATTAGGGTGACCCTTGTGTTGTATTGATATTAATATACATAATTTAGATATTGTTATATGAAATGCACAGTGATCATTGTCAGTAAGTTAGACTTTGTGTATTGTTAATCTTTATTGTAATATTTTTTTATATTTTACCCTAGTTAAGGCCGGAAGTTTCTTTAGTGCAGATTTTTTTCCCTTTCTATTCATTAAAATCAGTTTGTTGATTTCCTTTCATTCCTAATAGTCTTAAAATCAGTTTGTTGATTTCCTTTCATTCCTAATAGTCTTTTTAACGGATCAACGAATAAGACGTAATAGTTTAAGGGATTTATCTGATGGTCGAACCGGGAACCTCGTACAGGGGAAGCTGTTGATCTACCACACTGGCATCACTGCTTAAAGGTGCAATGTGGAGGTAGATGGCGTTCGAGGGATAGGAGAAAAACTTGTGGTAGAGGGAGCTTAGGGGCAATGCGATTTTGGATAAGAATTGGACAAGAATTATATTTAATAAGTTTTTATTTAATTCCGGGGCACCTTAAAGTTATCTTTAAGGAGCCCCGGAATCTTTAATCTTTTGTTTCTTTGCATTACCTTCCTGCCATCTTGCTTCACTTAATCAGCATCTATGCTGATGACACCACCTTGCACTGAATCCTTAGTAATGACGTGACCATAGATTTTTTGGGGGTACCGAACCTATTGGTAAACATTTTTGTTGAGTGAATTTCGGCATACAAGGCAGGGAGCCATGCCAATTGGGCATAGGAGTGAACCCCAGATGAGGTCTGTGGCATGGTGTCTAGAGAATGGCGAAATCTCAAGTATTAGAATAAGATTAGCTTATTCAAATAAAGCACTTGAAACAAACAAAATGCTCACACAAAACAACATCGATGGGTAAAAACGTTTGTTATTATTGAAGCACAAACTTAAACTCAAGTAAATACATTTGTTAACTGAAAAAAGATCTGTATTTTTTATTATTACGAAATTCAAGCCGGGAAATAATATGAAGATTGTAATACGAGCACTTAAGAAAAGGAAATAGTGGACATCGCTGTCGAAATGGCAAAATGGAAGTAAAAAACTAGAAATTGAAACATTATCTTTAGGCTGATAAAGATATTACTTTCGACTTTATTTGGAGATGTTTTTGGTACAAGTTATACAAGAAGAATGTACAAAATAAAAACTAAGAAAAGATAAATAACTTTTGTACATGTGTCGTTTATATTATCTATTTGGAATGTATATCCCATAGAATAAATGAACTATTTCCTCAAAGCAAGTATTGAAATACACATACGTCTAAGTCATTGTGCATTACACAAGAGATATAGAAGTTAATCCTGGTTGAGTTGCATTTTGCATGAGCTTAAAACGTATATTAACTTTGACGAGACACGTCAAACATTGAGAGAAAGAGAGAAGGCCCGGATACGAAAAAACAGTTATTGCCAGTGGAATAGGACATTTTGGCGAATGCAGAACTTGGTAAGTAATCGGTCAAACCTCGCACAGAAAAACGAACTTGTGAGAAAATATGTCGGAGAAATGCAGGGTAAGATTTTGATGGACAGTTAAGAGTACAATATGTTAAGCCCTCCCTGGTCCGATACTAGACAAACAAGACGAATGATATTACGAATCGGGAGACTTGTTCGCAATGACGCTATATCGAACGTTGATGAGCGTAATTTTATTGCATTTTTTTGTCTATATTTAAAAAAAATGTTTTCTCCATATTTTGTGGCTTAAGTTTTTATGTTTGTAGCTTTATGACAGAAAAATATAAAAGCCTATCACTTCTTAAAACAGGAAGTAGAATTAAAGTTGCACGATTTCTTGGTAATGACTTTATTGGTATGTTCTGTTAAACGCTGTTTTATTTACAGTAACATACGTAGCGATTTCTTATTAATAGAAATCTGTTCACGGTAACTATCTTTATTTGTGATAATACCCATTGACTTATATTTTATTATGTATGTGGTGCTTTTAAAATGCAATATGGTTTTTTTTGCCACTCCAGTTTTACCTCTTCTCTACTCTATAATCACGAGTATTGATAATCCAAATTACCACTAAATACAATACAGCAGGATGTTTTGTTTAGGTTTAGAAAAAGACAAGCGTTACGCGACCGGTGCCAGTTTTTTTAACCACAATTGTTGAGATGTGCCACTGCACTTGTTTTCACTGTTAAGCACATTTTGGAACTTTTTCCTTCCATTTAAATACTGCAAGCTAATACCATGTGTTCTTATTTCTAGACGAAAATTCGGAAAACCGGCACAGCCGCACCAGCTTTTTTCTGGTGACTGATAACATTCCAGTTCAACCGGAACTAAGGAAGAGAAAAGAGCCCGAAAATAACGCATTGTCAACATCAAGTACGTTTTCTTGGAATATTAATGATTGTTTTGTATATTCACCATTTTTGCCTTAAATTGGAGTCAATGTTTAACCTCCATGAGCTTATTAGTACCTCCAGGTTGTTAAATTTGACTTTCCCTCGAGGAATGAGTAGACATAAATCCACGCACTTTTAACCCTTGTACACGAAAATGGGACCAGTGGAATTGCAACGGTCTATCACTACCAATCCTGTGTATTATAGCAACTCATTACGGTGCTCATTAATAGTACAGGCAGGCTGCAAAATTTTTGTTTTCATGTGTAAGTTCTGGCTTTAACCGTTTCGAAGATGAAAGTCCAACTTTACCTAGGAAATATCGGGAAAAGGTGACAGGGGAATTGCTTTGAGGGTGAAAAGAGCTGTTGACCGCGGTTGATACTAATAAAAAATATTTGGTTGTCTGATAAGGGAAGAAGGGCTTTTAGCGTAGAGATTTCATTTATACCAAAAGGCTCCTCAGAGGTGCTTTTTTGAAATCTGTGCAGTTTTTAAACCAATCTTTGTTAAGCCCTGGTACATCGCCATGATTAGAGCACTCTAATTGAAATTGAAATCATATCAATTTGTTATTGATATGATTTTAATTTGTTATCAAAACTGTGTAAGATATTTTCTTTGTTTTGACTTGGAGTCATTATACAGTGGTAGTCAGGAAAATACAACCAGGAATATTTATTTGTTTACTTTAAAAGACAACGCTGCAAACATACTAGGCTGGTAGAACGAAAATATTTAGGAATATTTGTGATAATTTATTAAAAAAGTGAATTTGAACATGGTCTAGGAAACATATTTTTTCCCCTGCCTTTCTTTAGCGTCAAGTGGCGGGTACTCGGGTGATGATGAAAGAGGGGCACAAAAGAATCTTCTTAAAAAGCCAGAAACGGCACAAACAAAAGTTTACACAAGAAGATTTTATATTCTTATGGTTTTTTCGCTCACTGCCTTCGTACAGTATTGTGCATGGAATACATTCGGACCAATTTCGTCAACATGTATCAAGGTTTTCAATTGGAGCCAGACAGAAGTAGCCTTATTGGCCAGTCTTGATCCAGTAACATATCTTCTGACAATGTTGTTCTTCTCCTGGTTAATGGACGTGAAAGGTAAGCGTTTACATTTCAGAAACATAGAAATTGATTTAGATTCTTTGTTTATTCTGTTATGTTTGTTTATTTGAAAGTTATAAGGGTACGAGCATACTACAAAAGGCCATTTTTTAGATATGTGTAACAGACTTAAAAGGTACATTTTTCACCAGCATATGCGCGGTGCAAATAATTTCAACGACGCTACAAAATTATGTTGATATATTGAATAACCCTTCCTTTCAGTTTGATTCGAGCTTTGGAGTAAGGTTTTCCCTGAAGTTTCAAAGGTCATGCAACGTTTATTGATTGACAATATGAGTGGAGGGGCAAGGGAGAGAGAGAGAGAGAGAGAGAGAGAGAGAGAGAGAGAGAGAGAGAGAGAGACAGAGAGAGAGAGAGAGACAGAGAGAGAGAGAGAGAGAGAGAGAGAGAGAGAGAGAGAGAGAGAGAGAGAGAGAGAGAGAGAGAGAGAGAGAGAGAGAGAGAGAGAGAGAGAGAGAGAGAGAG
>RDPX01000002.1:1207041-1221427 GCA_003991215.1 Morbakka virulenta | reverse complement strand
GACAGAGACAGACACACAGAGACACACACACACAGACAGAGAGAGAGAAAGAAAGAAAGGGGGCGGGGGGCGGGAGGGAAATCGGGAAACACGATTTTTACGATAAATAGTATTTAAAAGTGTGATTTAGTTTTTTAAAAAGAGATGCTTGGCCATTTTTATCGGTAACCTCTGCCACCCAACCAAAAATAACACCTGGGTGTCAGCTACGCGATTGAGTTATTGAGTGTATACTTATTTTACTTTTTCAATTTGATTTGCGTGTCGACGTACGAATTAAAGTTCATTAGTGAACAGCTTAACTCACCCTATCGTCTTTGAAATCGGGTTAAAAGGCAACACACTTGTCAGTAATACTTGCAGTTTACCTGTCATGGCAATAGTTCAGTATTGCCCATTCCAGAATATTTCGTATGTTCCTGAAGAGGAAACAAAGTCACTGAAGGCTGGCATTAAATAAATAGTATTGTGTGGTGGCCCAATTTTTGTTACCGAAGCTATGGTTATACAAGTTGACGCAAAGATACTAAAACAGGATGGTGACTAGTTAAAGAAATTGACAAATAGGGCGTATGATAGATTTTCCCTTGTTACCTACAAAGGACCAGTTAACTCGTGCTTTGTGAAGCAAATTTGAAACCGAATATCCCTGTTTTGAGATTTTTTACCTGTGATTTCATATTTGGCTTCTTTTTTTTTTCTAGGTTTAAGAATTTCAATGTTGGTTTCTCTTTTTTTTATGGCCTTTGGAACGGGATTAAGATGTATTACCTCAAATCTTGAATATGCTACATGGTAAGTTAGATGCAACCATACATGTATAGTATTAACGCTAGTATTTGCTCTTATTTTGCGAAGACAAGTTAATTTTCGGCGAAGTTTAGGATGAGTTTAAATGCAATTGTATCTGTTGTGCAAGTCAGTGGATGCCACAAAGAGCAAGTCAGTGGATGCCACAAAGATCTCTAGTAGCGATTGGTTGACAGGATAGTGACTGGCTAAGTGCCCATGTGAGAAGTATTTCCTTCTGTATAATATTTAACTACTGTAATATAGAATTGTACAGAGTATCTTCCTGTTAGATTAAATTTGAAAGACCGAGAGCTTTATAAAAATTTTTACAGTTTGGAATACACAGGTTCAGTATTTGGAGAATAGACAGGCATACCAAAAAGTGATACAGAAGGAGTGCACAGAGGTAGATCTTCTTCAAAACAGTAGAAATAGTTTGAAAAGGTGGACAGCCACACAAACGTATATTTAATTGCATGGTTGATTTTGGTTTGTACCTTGCTCCCAAAATCTGCAATAGGTCAGAAACATTAAAGCTTGCCATTAAGCTTAGAGTTGAAGTAGAGTTGCACGTAAGAGTCGCTAGTACAAACTGTACCGCCTGTACTTGTACGTGAAAAATGACAGCGCCAATAATTATTTAACTTTATTGAACAGATAAAATTATGGGGAAATGCATTGCTTTTAGTGCAATACGATCGTAGCGTCAATGCAACCTTTCCTATTTAGTGTACAGGGTTTAAATATATCAGCCCAGAAACCATCTATTTTTTCTTATGCGCTTTTCCCCATAATTGTTTTCATATGTTGGGTTTTCCTTTATCCTTTCCAGGGTGCCAATTTTCATTTGGGTTTTAGAAAATCTGGTGATGGGTGACTGCTTTGCACTTTAGGGAAATAGCTCATTTTACGTGGATAGCTGGACTTTTTTCGAGGTTGCACTTAGCTTTTATAGCTGTCAAGCTTTCAGTAAGATTTCGCTGGGCCCCGTTTGAACGCAGAAGGAAGATCACGGGGGCCGGCACCATCTTTCGTTACGCATATGTTCATGAGACCCATTTTTGGTTTAAAATTTTTGCATTTGAAACATTGCGGAGGAGGAAGTTTAAAAGCAAGACCTTGCCTGTACGTTATGCTTACTTTAGGAGTACCTTAACTACGAACAACAAACATATGCCAGCTTTGTCCAACCACAAACGCTGTGGCGGAATGTAATTGACGTGTTTTTTCACTGATGAATGAATTCGATTTGTTTCGTAAACATCTAGGTCAATGGCAGCTGGGCAGTTTTTTAATGGATTAGCCGGACCAGTAACTCAAGCAGCTCCCCCTCTGTTATCTGCAAATTGGTTTCCACCCGAACAAAGAACTACTGCAACAGCTGTTGCTTCATTATGTGGAAGTATGGGCGTGGCTTTTTCATTTTTGATTGGGCCAGCAGCTGTGAAAGAAGTGAATTGGGATGCGTATAAATATGAAGATCCACACGCAAACATAACAAGCTACATGGCGTAAGTTGTTATCTTTTTTTCTCAGCGATGCACAGTTGCCCAGATTAATAACGGCTGTAGAGAATTAGTTTAATTTTTTTTGTATTGGTCAGATATTTGCTAAGGTAAACGCTTCCAAAACTAATTCTTGTTAGAAGGCGTCCTTTGTTTGGCTAGTCGCGAACTCATGGAAAATTATGCAGTTTGTCATTGCAATGAGGTCATGGTACCACGCCACGTTGCAAAGATAAGTTTACACAATGGACAACATATTTTTACATTGGACAACGTAAAGCTGAAAGATTCGTCTAGGGATCCTGACAGGAAAGAAAATTGCCAATAAAATAGTTCAAGAAGGAATTTTTTCTTAACAAGACGAGTGATAGTTCATAGTTGTTACCTTCATAGGCGCCCCTCCCCCGATCTTCACTCAAGACGTAATAAGAGAGAAACACTTTTGAATGGACGGGTACTCAAAGGCACTTGAACCCGCCGCTGTATTACCCCCATTTGCGTCTTTGTTGTACCCTGGTATTTGTAAAAATAAGATTGGCAAAAGGTTTTAAAGTAGCAAGTATAGGTGAACCTGTACTTGCCACAGTACCAGTGGTTTTATTGGCCTATCTGCTCAACCCAGTTGACCTGTTGGCCCGTAACTTGAAACCAGGGCACCTCTCCAATCCAGTCCATTTCACTGATATGTATGATACTTTAAACTCTATGATTTCGAGATGATGATTATTTGACATTAAATGATCCAGTAACTACTTTCAGTAAACACGTTGAAATCTAAACTTGTAATTCAATTCGTCTGGTCAAAACATGCAAAAACTAGGTCGGAAATGAAGATAATTAACGTGATTTCTCCTTTGCAGGCTTTTGACAGGAATAATTATGCCACCCTGAGCTCGAAGACTTGTATTTGTTATTTGTACTTGACCGCACGCACACTGTGGGTTCATAATTGTTTTGTTGGTGCCCATGACAGTTGAAACTTCGTAGCAATGTTTAAAGTCGGCCCTTCTGAAACACAATGACGTTCTAATGGGTCATCATTTCACTGAACTCTTGTGATAAGATAGAGGTAATGTCGCGTCGTGAACAAAAATAATGACCCCATAGATCTTGCACTCACATTCTACCTGTACTAAGCCATTTGACAACAGAAACAAAAAAACCTCATTCCAATCAGAAACAAAAATCTTCTTGTGAAGTTATTGGTTAAGTTTTTGGAGTACGTCTGATTCGTTAAACGTAGTTGCCACTCCTTTTATGCAACCCTCTTTACTCCGGCTTAACACTTAACGCCCACTGTAAAGTATATTTTATTTCACTTTTACCCATTTCATTCTGGAACGTTCATTATTACTGAATTCTAATTGAGATATCATTTATGTGAAGGATTATTTTTTTGATGTACTTAAAGAACAGATAAGATAATCAGTAAATGTTTTTGTTATCTCAAATACTTTGTCCCAATTTGAATTAAATAAATAATGAGACATATTTAACAACAAACAAAAAAGAGGAAAGAACAAAGCTGACCTTTCTTTAGCTTACATATACTGGGCACCTTGAGTTAAAATATCGATTGGCTAGGCCATGAAGAAAAGCCGACAGCACAGTTTTATTGTTATGTTGTACGGGTAGCTGTTTGATTTTGATTTTCTATGTACTCTCTTGGTTACCGATTAAGTGTGAGTGGAAAGTCTTAATTTTGACTAATTCCCGATTATGTGATGCTAGATGGTCAAAAAACTGACGTAATGAATTTTTTATTTCTTTTAGCTCAAACAGAAGCTATCAGCTATCACCGGAACACTTTAAAGGTTTGTCTTCGCTAAAACATTTCGGTACTTCACAGTTTAGTGTTAACAAACAATTAGAATTTAGTACGCTAAGTCGATCCCAGTTGATTCTAAATTAAGCGCCAGTGGTTGTTTTCCGTCCTTCCCCCAAAAAGCTTATCTAGACCACTCCTTGGCTGGCTGTGTGACTTTTTGACAGAAATGAAACCAAGTGGTTTCGTGAATTTTTTAATTGTATAAAGAATAAAGTAATTTTAGCATGTTTTTCCTTGAAATTCATAGCTTTTCTGCTAACACTAGTAAAGGTAAAATATTTTAAAATTTGAAATAGGTATTGGGTAAAGCTATTTGAATACTATAAAATGTTATAAAGTCTTTAATACTGGCCATACAGTTAAAGGAAACCTCCATAATATTCAGCACTGTTTTTTTATCCCAGCCACCTCACCATATCCAACACGACACAGGCTACCACCACATATCACCGTGCACACGGGCATGATCGACAGACGGCACAAAAATTTCAAAAGATATTTATGTGGCGTTTTTCTTCTAGAGTAAAGTGTTGGTATTTTTGTATGTTTTTAGATACCATATACAAAGACGCAGCACATTATTGGTCATTCGACGACATGGATTTAGCTTACAGCAATACCCATGACACGACTATAGGAAGTATGCACAAAGGAGTTTCCGGATACTTAGATTCAAGATGGAAATTTCATGACTTAGCTGGAAATGAAGCAGCTTTTATTAGCGGAAAAATCTCGAAAAAGCCGGGTGCCGTTGGGAATGGAATTGAAACTTATAACTCAGGATTTTTAAGTCTTGGACATTATACAGATGATTGTCTCGAAGACATAGTTAAGTGCACCAATGGGTTGTCTGTGGCCTTTTGGCTAAAGTATTCAAATACGTCCACCCATATGCAATATTTCTTGGGCACTGGGGGTTCTTCCGCTGGGTACAGTGGTTTTGTAGTCTTCCATAACCCACGTTTTGGAAAGAGACCGTTAGTTGGTGTTCGAGTTGGTACAGGTACTCGAAGGTGGAAACTTAGTTTCCACGCGCCATTTAATCGGTGGAATCATGTTGTATTGACATGGACGATGGAGTTAGGACTAAGAGTATACGTCAATGGAACACTCACTGGGCATGCGAAAAACTACAAAGATACAACACATAAGCGACCTGACTCTTCAACCTTGACTATTGGTAAAGCAAATAACTTGAGATTGATGTCTGAAACGGAAATTGACGAGCTAGCTATATGGAAGAAGAACTTGCACCCTGAGGAAGTACGACTTATTTTTCTTAGAAATACTGGACACATAAGAGATCCGAGAGCCGTTGTAAAAGACCAAGGTATTACTTTTAGTTTCTTCTGGGTATGGATGTAGTTAAATTGGTAGTTTGTTGCCTGGTCGATAGTTTATTAACTAGTAGATAGTTGATTGGTTTTTACTTTTCTATGTAGTGAGCAAGGTTAATTGTTAGCTACACAAAAGCAGAGACTGAATCACGTGCTTTACGTAAGCCGATATTTAGTTATTTACCCCCCTCCCCCGTGTGAAGTAAATGTTTAGCATAATAACATTGAATTCGTCATAGCATGGGAAGAAAGCCCTGGCATCCAGACATTTATTGTTTATTACTTTTTTGTGGTGTTTTTCAATTTGAATTTGATCATTTGCTGGCTAAGTGCAGAACACATATTGTTACTACAGCGCTTTTGATAAAACAACCATTTAAGTTACATCATGCAAGGAACAAAAAAGTCAGAACTAAAGGAGGTAATGCTATTACAGATAGTAATTTATAGGTGATAAAAGAGCACTGCGTGATGAAACTAATTTCTTAGGGCACGAAAGCAGTACTTGTTAAAGCAGAGTGAATAGGCTTTAGGATCAGCAGTATTTTTATGCAAAAAGCAGTTGCAAAGTGTGGACCGTATTTATGTAAGTACTGACGTATGTACTTAGCCAGAGAAGCGACCAAAAGAAAGGAGAGCCGAAAGTGGAATAAGGAAGGATAAAATCCAAGCATGAATTGCTAGGATCCCATGATTTACTCTCATTTACTTTATTCAAAGTTTTTTTTGTAAAGTTCTATCCTGTTTACTTATTGCTGCTGCCTGCACAGCATAATTTATAATTTGACGATCGATACCATTTAGAACCGTAGTTTTTTTTATATCGCTTTCGAAGTCTACAAGACATTAGTGCAAACACAGCAAGCATGATAGCATTGTGTAGACAAAGCCATTTGAGGTCTGTCACTTAACTGACGTAAAGAAATGTAAGAATTGCCTCTAAAAAGAGAAGCTGAAAAGTTAACCCAGTTAGGCAGGTAGAAAATAAATTTGAAAACATTTTTTTCTCTCTGCAATATGGATAGTGGGACGCTACAGTTCGGTTAATTTTGGATACGTTTTTTAAGACTCCGGAATAAAGTTTTTTTGGTCGGTGTAAAGCAACGAAAAATGAGTTCAAGTGTGCATGTACGTAGAAATCGTTATAGTATTAGAGCGAAAAATGCAGAAATGCGACGAAAGAATCTACACATCAAAGTAAATAGACGGTGGGACCTTAATGGGTCACATATTTATAGCGGCATTATGACCTACGTATCGGATAAATATTGGATGTTCATGACTTTAGTCAAAGAAGTTACATTTCAAATGTGCAAGCAATTATAATAAGAAAAAAACAGCAACAGGGTGAGTGCAAACTAACGTATATCTCAAGAAAACAATGCACACACGTTATAGAAAAAAAGAGAACCCAAAATTTGCAGTTACTACTACTACGCACAGGTTTCAAAGGTTTCTTAATTCGTAAAAACCGTAAAGGAAGTTTTGTGTTCATATACACCTGTTATTTTTACCTGAAGCCACAACTTTTGCCCCCCCCTCCAAAAAAATAATTCTGTATTTGTGTAATTCCCTTAAAGAACACATCAGGGACAAACGTGTTAAATGTCACAAATAAGCCATACTTTTCCTCTTTTTTCTCAAATTGAACACGCCAACATAGTGTACGTCGCTTTTTCTGGTATTGATGTCACCACACTCGAGTTTCTTAAAGCACTCTTAAAAAATTGTTTCCGGCACCTTTATCTGTGTTACACCCAGTTCCATCCGAATTAAGGATGCGTGAAGCAGCATTTAAAGCACCCAAAAGCCCATTTTCAGGCACATATTTGAGGCAATGTGTGAAGTTTTTATTGGTTTTGCTTGCCAAACTGTAAGCTATTAAAAATGACAAGATTTAGTTGTTTTTCTTTTTAATCCTACTACCCCACAGTCTGCAGCATTGTTATCTCAGCAAAATCAAGAAAGTCCTTGACAGTGGTCTCTCTGTCTTCATTCCCACATGACCAGTGCACTCCCGAAACTTGTTCTAATAAAACAGTAGCAAGTTCTTTGAGGATGTTACGAATTATCCACAACTTCGCTGTTCAGGTGCTTCTTGAACCACCTTCAAGGAGGCTCTTGTAGTATTTTGGTAAGTTTTGGAACAATTGACAGCTTCAATTCTTGCACTTACTGTGAACGGCTTCGGATACACCAACACAGACAATACAGATCGTAGATATTCCGATCACAATTTAGAGCAGGACTTTACTTTTCTACTTTTAGAAAACGGCACGAAGATTCAACACCAATTCGATGGACCATGGCTGGCCATGATATGAACATTGAATATATTACATCCCTTTCCGTGAGAAAGTTGTGCCTGTGCTGCTATTCCCAAACGAAAATTATTTTGCACGTGCGATTGCACCAATCAGAAATTTAATAGTTAGCAAGCAGTAACGATAGAGATCGCTTGAATAATTTGTGAAAAAAGGCATAGTTTTGCCATTGCATAGTGTCCTAGAGTTCCTGCTCAGTATTACTTTAGATATCGTCAGATTCACCCTCATCTTGAAAATAAATACCAGTAATTTCCACAGAATAAATAAACATCTTTTTCTGACCGAATGATTTTCACTGTTTGTGGTGTTGGTTTTTTGTTTTTGTTTTTCCCCTCTCTCGCTGACCAGTTATTGTTGTTCGCCTCTTCATAATAGACATTATTCTTTTACGCATCATGGAGAGTCTGTAGTCAGGAAGCCTACTTGTAAGTATGCTAAAGGACTGCTTTACTAATACATTTGACCCGCTTACCAATATCATTGGAATAGCGGATGGGAACTTGTAGTTTGCTGGGCAAAAAGTGTTTCAGGCATAGGGTGAATAAAAATAAGAGTATATTATCAATGTAAAACGGAAATTACTTAAATGTGGGCCAGGTGCGAAGGAAAAGGCGGCGAAAGAACCAATTTAATTGTACAATGGAAACATTTTGAAAGCATTCAGAATTCTTAAAAACATAAATATTAGCGAGTGTCAGTAAGTTGGAAGATTTTTTAAAATTTGGCCATCCATATATCAAAAAGTTCATTATATTGCTTTGGACTGTGGGAGGTAAAGCTTCAACAATTTTTTATTGGTGGTAGTCGCAAGATCTTACTCGTGACCTTTGTTTGGTTGATTTTTACTTTTAAGTAGTAATAATTATATTAAATAATCACACATATGTACACACACACACATCTATCGATCGATCAATTGATCTATCTATCTATCTGTATATATATAACCAAAACAATGAGCTATCGTATACCTTTAGAAGGTATGCTAGTCAGATGACCCCAATACCCTACATGGCTTGATTGGATTGAAGTACAAGAGAGCGTTGGAATGATGTGGTTGTTGAGATTATAACGATTGCGATTGTTTTTACTGTACACAATTGGTGGACAGTTCCGATATGTGCTTGCGGGTGTTGATGTCAAAAATTTTGTCGAATAACCAGTACATATTATGTGAATTAGCAAGAGCTAGTTCAATTATAGATACATATAAAGTCAAATAGCCAGTATCATGATTGAACCTGTAATATAACTTTATGAAAATAATTATGTTGGCGATTGGCCCTCACAAATACCTAAAAAGCAGAAATGTTTGACAAGTTTTCTTATTCCGGTCCGTATTACAAGGGTGCACTGGTGTGAAGACTCCAGGTACGAATGTCGATGCCGCTTGCTGCTATGAGCATTTTTCCTGAAAATGATATGATATAGCTTGTCGGATAACCTGTACTTGATATGTGAATGACATCTGCGTTGAAAATAAGCGCACAAGAGGTAATTTTATCTAAAATGATTTAGATCGGGAAGTAAGTGGCAGATACAGTAGCACGTTGAAAATAAGGTTGCTTATTTCATAAAGATTTTTCGGGCTCTAACCCTTTAAATTATAGTTACTACAGCGTCTTGATAAGGTAGGATATTAATTTAGAGTTTTCAAATTCAATCTTTTTATTAGACTCAAAACTTTCCAAAGCAAACACAAACTGAATTTAAAGCCAGATGAAGTGAAAAATAGTTCGATTCCTGAAACAGATTGATTTTTTCGAGTTGTGATTGACTTGTTATACCCATCTTGTGGATTAATTTCGTAGCCATTGCGAAATGCCTTCAGATAGGCATTAAATAATTTGGCGCGTTCTTTTCCAAACATTCACGAGAGGACTCCGCTTTTGCTACACAGTGGTACACCAGAACTTGTACGACGTTCATACCCTTCTATTTCGAAGCTGGAATTCCAGTCAATGTGATAGCTGTCGAACCACGAAATTGTCGACTGGGAAATGTGAAATAAAATTTACTATTACAATGCTGTTGCAATTTGTTCAGCCTTCGCTATATGCAGGAGACAATTTTCTTGTTTGTAGTTAATTGTTTTTTAGAGATATTTGATGATTTTGTAAAGCTAAACCTTTTTTTTCCCTTGTAGAGAAAAATGCTATTGTACAAGAAAGAAGAGATGATATAATGCGGTTGTTGTACATCGGTACGTTTGTGTATTTTTTTTATACCCTTATATACCTCGTGGCTATATTTATGTTGCAGTTACTGTTGCAGAGTCTTATTGTGGGAATTATTTCCTATTGAAATGTTACCGGGAAATAAAAATACTTTTTGGTACAGTTTCTTTACGTTCCGTCACAAAAATAAAGAAATGCATTGATGGCTGCATGTGCAAACCCTGGACAAGGCTGTTTAGGGGAGAAAAGAAACTTTTGATGTAATCCTAGGCTTTGTCTTTTAGGATTAGGTTTGGATCAACACAAACAACATTTATTGGAATGAAAAACGTCAGAAATTGTTGTTGTTTAAATGTTTGTTGTTCATAGACATAGTTACGCTAGTTTAAGTATGAAGTAAACTCATTTGAATATTTACTTGAATGATGATACACTTGGGTACTTTTCGTTTTAGAATGTGGCGTTGCCAGTGTTTTGTTTATAGCTGTCATTCTCTATTTTCCGGACAAACCTCCGATCCCACCCAGTCTTTCAGCTCGTGTGAAAAGGGAGGATTTCTTCAAAGGCGCAAGAAAACTAGCTACGTAAGTGAATGGCAATGTTATTTTATTAGGAAACGTATTTGTAAAGAATAAACGAAATTTACCTAGTTTTAAGCATGTTGAGGTTGGATTGTGATTTAATGATGGAGTTATGGCAAACTTAAAACTATCACCAGTCTGGTCACACGAATATGTTGCAGGTGGAAATTATCAGACTTTTTTATTCAGCAAGCATGGTATGGCAATGGGTTGATATGTTAACACGCATTTGAACTCCAACGCGTTAAGATCATAGTCAGCAGGTATTGAGAAATATTTAATATTACGTCATGTGCTGCTCAGGAAGCATGGCCTTTGAATTTTGCGGTTTTAACAGAGTTGTTTTTCAACTGACGTTGCTTCCACATGCTTTAGTCGCACGGCCTTCTGAAAGACTGGTACACGTATGGACAAACGTATTGAAATATATTTTGACAAATCGAAGAATGGTTTTAGCATATCTTTTTTATAGTGCATGGGTCTTACAAGTAAAACAGTTTACCTTATGTTTTGCGCTTTAATGATAACTAAATTCCTACAGATAAAAAAGGGAACTTCTTACCAGACAATTGGGAAATTACTGTATTATAAATAGAACAGTGACAGCAAACACAGTGTAATTTTGATTGCGCGTGATGTTGGCGTGCAAAGTTTCTCTTGCACTCTATTTTGAAACTTAGCGAATGTGAAATTTGTTATGAACCGTTACCCGTACTGATCACTCATACTGAATTCGCATGAGTGTTTGAAGTATTTTTAAAATGCTAGACATTCTGTTATAATAATGTACTTGTACCTACGAAAGTACATAGTACATTGTAAAGTACATTGTACCTACATAAATTTTGTTTGCAATTGACGAGGAGTACCACCAAAAAATGTTAAGTACCCTCCGAAGTCAATAATTGAAGCGAGGACATATTTGAAGTTTTGGCTTAATTTGTGTTGACAGTTAAATTTCCAAGAGCTAAACCGTTAGAATTAGATGGTAAGGAAGCACTTTTAAGTAGTAAAAACAAGTTTTTAAAAGATCTAATTCGATTATTTTCGTTACTCTCTAAATGGCTTGGATTTTACATGCATGACTGATANTTGTACCTACGAAAGGCTACATACATAGCAGTACATAAATTTTGTTTGCAATTGACGAGGAGTACCACCAAAAAATGTTAAGTACCCTCCGAAGTCAATAATTGAAGCGAGGACATATTTGAAGTTTTGGCTTAATTTGTGTTGACAGTTAAATTTCCAAGAGCTAAACCGTTAGAATTAGATGGTAAGGAAGCACTTTTAAGTAGTAAAAACAAGTTTTTAAAAGATCTAATTCGATTATTTTCGTTACTCTCTAAATGGCTTGGATTTTACATGCATGACTGATAGAATGGTTTTACTAAATGAAAATTTAGTACATTTATTCTTTCTAAATTTTGCAGAAATATGTGAATATAGCGACTCCGAATTTGTTTGGTCACTGTGTTAGACAGGCGACTTGATCCAACTTACACAGAATTCGGCAAACCGGTGACAGTTAGTATGAAGGAATCTTGCAAAAGGACATTGTGCAAGATGGTTGGTTTTAGATATTTTTAATATGTTAAAGTTCGAGAAACTAATTTGAATTTATTTGAATCACTGCAAACACTTGGGAGATTTTCTTTGATGCTTTTTTAGAGAGATCGTTCACTTATTGAGGCATTTAGGTCGAGTATTGAAACAATACTTCCGTTGTCAAATGCAATATTTCTACACCGACGAGTATTCACTGTCAGTATGGAAACTGCTGTGGTTTATTTAGTAAAGCAAAGCAATGGGCTCATAATCATCTGCTCCTTTCATATTTCAGCTCATTATTGAACGAAATTTCACCATATGCACGTTCTGTTTTGATTTTGAAGTTTTCTCCATTTTCCATGTTCTTAGTTCCAGAATGACCCTCCAAAGGGGTGCAGAAGCAAATAGCTCTGCAATTTAGTATAAGTACAAGATATTTTTTGAAGTAATTCTATACTCGCAGTGGACAGTAGCTGTTCCAGCTTTTTCTAAACGTATTCTCATTGAAGGAATTTTTGACTTGAGGCATGAAATGGGTTTAAGTACCAAAGTAATTTGTAATCTATAAAAATAAAACGACACGACAAAATCTGAAACCCAACCTTCTGATTGAGTTATTCTGTTATGCTTCTGGGGCATGCTTCCTTCCTGTTACCTTCGCAGGTTAAGCACAGTATTTAACGAGTGTCATTACGAGCAAGTTTATTTACATTTTGCATTTACAGGAGTAAACAATTTTGGATTCTTTCATTGGTTTATGGAATCACAACAGGTGTTTACAGTGGTTGGGGAGCAGTGTTGAATTTAAATCTTAGACAGTTTGGCGTGACACAAGATGAATCTGGCTGGCTTGGATTTTATGCCGTTTTAGCAGGCATAGGAGCGGGGCTGCTACTGGCAAGGTAAATAATATACATTCAGTTACTTGAAATTGCATTGCTGCAACCAACATGCAGTACAGATAACTAGAAATTAATGTTTTCACTCGAGTTAATTGTTCTAATCTGTAATATATGCCCCTTTTAAATTGTAAATATATGAAGCTTTGATAGTATTGGAAAATTTACTACTAGATTAAAGCGTTTCATTGCAACTCTCTTCACTTGTTTTAAATGCATTAATTTACACACATATATCCCACCCCAGCTCTTAACTCTCGTTTACCCCCCCCCGATCATTGTTGCCAATGGTAACAATGATCGTGTTTTATAATTACATACATAAAATGCATAGTCCTACTGAGCTGTTGTTTTTTTAGTTCGTTCCAAGCTCAATAGTGTTATTACATTTGTGTGGGACGTTGGGTTGGGATGGAATGGACTTTTCCCCTTGGCGATATTTTAGTAATTATATACTCGAACCCGTTTGTGATTCAATATTGGCCACGTTTTTCTTAACTACTCAGGTTTGAGCAAAAGCGTACTACAAAAGTACGAAGTTTGACAAGTATTAAAAGGAATGTAATAAAAAAATAAGATAATTCTGGAATTTGCACTAAATTGTTTGAAATTTGAAACATTCTGAAAAGTCTTTGTTTATTCAATCATTACTCTCAGAAAATTTTAGGTCTTGAAAGAAAATGGGGCACAAAGGTGCCTACCTTTTCTTCACTACTGAAGTTATTCTGCCTACTCGAAAAATGTAATCTAAAAATTCGTGATTTTTTCTATGTTGAATGTATGAATTTGAATTATTAATAGAGAAATACGTAAAGAGGAAGACTATGAAAATTATACTAAGAAATTAGGCATGATTTTTAAATAGAATGATTTCAGATAGCATCTTTGAATTTGTAGACTTTAATAATTAGTTGCTCTAAATTTCCGCTATTCAATTTGGGCTCGTTTTTCAGCATTTTCAGTGTCTTGCTATGTGCTGATAGTCTTAGATCAGCCCTAAAGCAGTTTTTAGCTTCCCATTCTCATTATGTTTTTCCTTTTTCCTTTTTGTTTACTAATGTGTAAAAACAGGACCACGTTGATAGCAGTTTTTACAGTATATGTAAAATACTGATGTGTTTATATTTATATATATATATATATATATTGCATATATATATATATTGCATATATATATATTGCATATATGTATTGTATCCTGTATAAACAATTTAATAATGATAGTAATAATAAAGTATGATGACTTTAAATGGGATTTTATTATCTGCAATCCCACCTTGTGCCCCCATGACCATTTTCAATTTTCTTGATGGAAAAAATGTCTTTTTTGACCCTTACTCAGTCAGCACGATGCTCACTTCACCAGCTATGGAAAGAGGAAACAAGAAA
>RDPX01000002.1:1196777-1206813 GCA_003991215.1 Morbakka virulenta | reverse complement strand
TAATTAGTTGCTCTAAATTTCCGCTATTCAATTTGGGCTCGTTTTTCAGCATTTTCAGTGTCTTGCTATGTGCTGATAGTCTTAGATCAGCCCTAAAGCAGTTTTTAGCTTCCCATTCTCATTATGTTTTTCCTTTTTCCTTTTTGTTTACTAATGTGTAAAAACAGGACCACGTTGATAGCAGTGTTTACATTATATGTAAAATACTGATGTGTTTATATATATATATATATATATATATATATATATATATATATATATTGCATATATGTATTGTATCCTGTATAAACAATTTAATAATGATAGTAATAATAAAGTATGATGACTTTAAATGGGATTTTATTATCTGCAATCCCACCTTGTGCCCCCATGACCATTTTCAATTTTCTTGATGGAAAAAATGTCTTTTTTGACTCTTACTCAGTCAGCACGATGCTCACTTCACCAGCTATGGAAAGAGGAAACAAGAACTCAGCCTTTGTATTATTGAAAGTGAGAAGACACTGGAAACTTCAATCAACAATAGAATATAGATATTGCTCAGGGAAACCAATAAAAGAAGCGGAATAGAAGATAATGTACCTTGACTTAAAAACCTAATTTGTGCAAAAATCTTACAAGCCAAAGTTTTGGGTGGAAATACAATTTGTAGCCACGGCTGAAACCAAGATATTTTTATCAACAGCAAACAACCTTTTAGTTCCAACAGCTTTATCACATAAATACTTATGGGTAACGTGAAGGAGATGTGCTATAGCTGCAGCACACGCAGGTGACAAGCTGAGGGAGAGTGGGCTTTTGCCTGGCTGCTGTTGATGATGATGCAAACGAGCATCTATACCAGCCTGAAACCAGGACATGACTTCCAAAGCACGTTTCGCAGCAGAAAGTTAAAAGAAGCATTTTCGTGGAATACAAGTAAGGCGATCATAATAAGCTCCCAGTCACCTTAGGTTTAGTTCATAAAAGTACGATAAGATGGAGCTTCGCATGAAGGAGCTGTCTGATGTGAGATGAGAGGCTACGTTATGACTTAAGTTGCAAAGAGTAGAGCCAGAAAAGACAAAATAGTAAGATGGGTAACAAAAAGGGGGTCAGGGAAAAAAGGACGATCGTTACCTTCACCAGAAAAATGACTGAAAAAATTACCAATTTGACTCAAAGCTTGAGGTAATAATAAGATGCAAGTCTCCATTCCGGGTTTATCAGTTTAATACAAATTTAACAATTGAATATGGTAGGTATTATAGTTAGCCCACAATAAAAATCAGCAGATGTAATTAGAAAGGGCATTAGAACAGAGCGATCAGGGAAAGATGCAAATCAATAGAGGAAGAAAATATACTTTGTAGAATTGAACAAAGTAAGACACGAACAGATACAGTAATGCTAAGTGCTTCAAAACTGAGTCACACGTGCAATTAGAGAGGATCTCGATCAAGGACTCTTAGGCCATGCACATGACTACCAGAGCCCTTACTAACAAGGTAAAGGTAAGCGTTAACAAAAACCTTAGAGCAAGAGATACCGTCTTTATTATGGGTTTTACTGAGAGCAAGAATATTGGGAGTCGTTTATTGGAAGAGTCAACACAGAAGCTATTGATTATTTTGTTTACTTAATATTAATTTAACTGATTCTTACTTGACAATATTAAAGAATTACTATTTAAGATACTTTATAGAAAGAAGTGATATATTCATATATTTTTCAGCCTACGTCCTCTCCCTTTCCTTCGTTTTCATTATACCTTTCCATTTTTCCTTCCCCGTTCTCATTCTCCCACAACTTCCTTTTCACTCCTATTCCTTCCTATTTACCCTCGATATTTTTTACCCTGCCCTCCACCTTCTCTCGTTCCTGCCCTTCACTTTCTTTTTTTCTTCCGCTCCTTACACGTACATATCAGTTTGCATTTCCACTAGGCGTGTCGCACTTAACTCTTACTCACTCTAGTCTCACCAATTTGGTCCATCAGTCCTATCATCTCAATGTTGCCATACCAGCCCAGCCACACCATACCACTCACCCAGTGACATACTTATTGATATATGTTCTTTTCTTATAGATGTGCTGATTTCTTTGGTGGCCATATGAAAGCTCTATTGCTCGTACTTTTTTGTGGGTCAACAGGATGTTTTGTTTGGTTTAGTCTCCTTTGTGTTAGAATTATAACCTACACTCAAGGTAAGGGTTTTTAACAAGTGATAAACCTGATAAAACTGAGTTTTTACTATGTTTTACTTGAGGGGGAGGAGGTCGTTCTTGAATACAACAAATTTCAGCACAGAAGTAAAAGTTTTTTCGTTGCCTTTGCCTTTGTTCCTGCACTGGTTATAAACAGGGTATAGCTAGCCGGCTTCTGACAAGCCCACATAATGCCTTGAGGATGGTTAATAGAAGGCATTAAAAAGATACCCATTTTGTCTTCCATACTACGAGTTCTTTTGTGTATTTAGAGTAGTATCAAGCACATGCTATATTTTAGCACACCCAGAACTCCATCATAGCCAACACCTGACCAATCCTTATTTGTGGTTTTGAATTGATGCAAAAAATAATAAAAAAATTGAAGTTTGATTTATCCGAGTGCAATAAGCATTGATTATTAATTCATACCTTTGTTAATTTTAGAATTTGGTGTTAGTTTGAAGGTAATAAGTGATCTCGGATTCTCAGGAATTGGATACATTGCTAAAAGAAACTAACGGAAGTTTTTTTTTTCAGGATCTCTTTACAAGTCGGCAATTCTTGGTGGTTTCTTTGTGAGTGGCACAATACCATTATTTTATGAACTGACGATTGAATCAACCTATCCAGTTGCTGAAGGAACTACAACTGGACTCCTTACGCTTATAAATAATGTCTTCACAGTGGTGTTTCTAATTATTTCCATGGCAAAAGATCTTGGTAAGTTAACAAGACAAAAGATTTATACAGGATCCTTTTATAGTTAAGTATGAGATTCCACCGTATGAGGGGTCCATGAAATTATATTTCATAATTCAGCAAATAAGGCATGTACTGTAAAAATATAAATAAAAAGCGTCAAGATAATATTCCAGAGTTTTTTTTGTTGCGATTTGCCTTTGAGAAATCGACTCAAAACGTAGATTCGTGTCTGAGCCTTTAGTGACACAACATTGTAGGGTGATGCTTATGGTAGTGGGTCAAGGGGCATTATTGCCATAGGGTAAAAACACAGATTACACATATTTTTTTCAAGTCGACGGAAATGCAGATGGAGACATAACCTAGTTTTAGTTTTTACGCAGTATCACGCATGTCTGTAATCCAGAATGACAGTCGGTCCTCAAATTTGCCGAATTTAGTTGGGGGACTCCCAGGAATTTTAAATGTAGATCTTAATTTTTTTATATATGTATTTGTGTGTCATGTGTGTGTGTATATATGTATGTATGTATGTATGTATGTATGNTGAAGTTTGATTTATCCGAGTGCAATAAGCATTGATTATTAATTCATACCTTTGTTAATTTTAGAATTTGGTGTTAGTTTGAAGGTAATAAGTGATCTCGGATTCTCAGGAATTGGATACATTGCTAAAAGAAACTTAACGGAAGTTGTTTTTTTCAGGATCTCTTTACAAGTCGGCAATTCTTGGTGGTTTCTTTGTGAGTGGCACAATACCATTATTTTATGAACTGACGATTGAATCAACCTATCCAGTTGCTGAAGGAACTACAACTGGACTCCTTACGCTTATAAATAATGTCTTCACAGTGGTGTTTCTAATTATTTCCATGGCAAAAGATCTTGGTAAGTTAACAAGACAAAAGATTTATACAGGATCCTTTTATAGTTAAGTATGAGATTCCACCGTATGAGGGGTCCATGAAATTATATTTCATAATTCAGCAAATAAGGCATGTACTGTAAAAATATAAATAAAAAGCGTCAAGATAATATTCCAGAGTTTTTTTTGTTGCGATTTGCCTTTGAGAAATCGACTCAAAACGTAGATTCGTGTCTGAGCCTTTAGTGACACAAAATTGTAGGGTGATGCTTATGGTAGTGGGTCAAGGGGCATTATTGCCATAGGGTAAAAACACAGATTACACATATTTTTTTCAAGTCGACGGAAATGCAGATGGAGACATAACCTAGTTTTAGTTTTTACGCAGTATCACGCATGTCTGTAATCCAGAATGACAGTCGGTCCTCAAATTTGCCGAATTTAGTTGGGGGACTCCCAGGAATTTTAAATGTAGATCTTAATTTTTTTATATATGTATTTGTGTGTCATGTGTGTGTGTATATATGTATGTATGTATGTATGTATGTATGAATGAATGAATGAATGAATGAATGAATGAAGCTGCTTGGCTGCTGGTTGATATGGTCCAAATAGTGAAAATAGCAGACCACTAACACTTTTTATTGCTTTTGTGTGTGAAATTATTCATAATTCTCCCCTTCCCTTATATATCTGTAAATACAGATATTTTTGACTATGCATCCCTATCCTTTTAAAATGATTGGGGTAAACATTGTGTTAGTTGTTTCATGTACGTGCCTTTGTGTTATAAATAGTTTTTTTCTGTGAAGTTAATCTTGGCTTTTCTGTTAAATTCAGGCACATTATGGATGAACTGGGCATTAGGCGGAGCTTGCGCACTTTGTATTCCAGTGTTGCTCATTTTCAAAGAAAACTATAGAAGGCTTAAAATTGACATGAATGAGCCCGAAGCGTCATCCGTTGAAAAGGGTCAAGTTATTGAAGAGTATGACAACGAGGATCAACAGGCAAAACCTTTGCCATCGAAACCAGTTATTATTGTTACTGATGACGATGAAGTCCTTGACCGGCTTAGTGATGCCAGAGAATCGGACATTTGATCAATGACGAAGTGTGGTAGTCGATTAGTAACAGCCTTTCAGAAACGAGCAGCCCTTCCAGGGGTTGGATTAGAAAGAGGAATGTCAAAACATTAAGAACAGGACGAATATGAATAGATTTTTACTAGCGAGTAAAGAAATGTCGGATAACAACTTATTGAACGGGCACGTTGTTAAGACGAGCGTTTTATACGTTTCAAAGCGTTTTAATTGTTGTCACTTGCGTACTGCTAAGCGGAATAACATTACTGGTAACCTTTGGGCTTTGTAATTTATGCACCCTTGGAAAACCTGTTTGTTTAGGTCGATACCGTCAGTGTGCATTTATTAACCTTTATTTCCATTTAGACTTGGCTTTGCCTTGCTAAATAGAGTACAACTCCGTTGTTTAGCTAAAAGTACTGACGTTTTCTATGTGCTTGATTGTTTTAATAATTTGCACAGCTCTGCAACGATGTTTTTTTTGTGTGAATTTATTGTTCACATTGTTCTGTTAAAAGAAAATTGAATTAGAAATATATGCTCTTCAATTTAATTTAATTTAATTTAATTGCGTAATGGTGTATTAAGTTAATTTAAACTTCACGTTTTCATCTGGTTTTCGTTGCCGAGTTAAAGAAACCGAGAGATATAATACATGTTGCATTCAGTTTGTATGAAACCTGTCACACATTATGAGTAACATGGGCATAATACCAACATAAGCCAATTTATTTTGTATTACAAGACACTAACTTTTGCCGAAATATTACCAAATTTTGAACATTGCAGGAATATTTCCATCAATTTTGATTCGCTAACTTTTGTATCTCGGCACTTCTAAGGACTACTAGTAATAGATCTAATGCCGCACCTTACAGGCGTACTTGAAACTGGTATTTGTTAAGCATTTGCCGGCGAACTTGGAATGAAATCTAGAACATTTACCACCGAAGTTGATGTCGACAAAGATACTGACATTTTAAAGTTTAACTTGATTTGCCAGAATGACTACACGGTATTGCCAGAATGACTACACGGTATAAGTAAACAAGACAGGTTGTGGTTATATAGCCACAGAATAAGCAGTATTTAAGGTATGGATCAATTGCTAGATTGATTGACGAGGGTGAATACTAAGCGAAAGCTTTTATTTATGGCCCTTACAGAAATGTTCCTTCTGCCGCGAGAAGGTTAGCATCCGTTAAGTTGTGTATTAATCTACAGTAACAGTGTAGATCCCTCTAAACAGTTAACTTCCCGAACAAAATAAGCAGTGGATTTCCAAATGTTAAAACGTGTTGCTCGTAATTTCAGTTTACATCGTGTATTGAAAGTTATTATTATTATTATTATTAATACAGATTGGGTTTTTTTTGGTGTAACCAAGGGCCTTATTGTATCAGATGCTGTTCGATTTTGAAAGGCGTACGATAAAGGAGAATTTCATAGTTTGCCAATTATATTACGTGTGGAAATATGCATGGCTAAGAAAATGCTTACGCAATGTACACAACTACCTATTATAACTCCAAAATTTAATTTCTTGTTGCTTTTTGAAATAATAAATAGCCACTGTTAATTGACTTTGTAATTAAAAATCTCAGCCATATCCCTTTCCCCCACTCGTTATCAGGTAACAGGAGTAAATGGGAAGGAATGCAGGTATATTTATGGCTGTGATAGGCCATCTATCACCACTGGCTAGGGTCCAAGCTAGAACCTCACTACACTCAAACACCTGCACCTAACTAATTTCTTCATAATGGATGCCAAACTGAGTTTGTACCCCATGTTGAAATAATATTAGAAGAAGAATAGAATGAATCAATATAAAAGGAAAAACTATTCACGTCTTTCCCGAAATGAAAATAATAACTTGTAACTCATTGCAGTAAAGTGGCCTGTGCCTTCGGTTATGGGGAATCTCGTAAAATTGGCCACCCAGCCAATATCTGTATACATATGGTATTACTTGCAACAGTATTGTTTACATCTGACGTACTTAAACTTGATTTTACTGCCTAGTTTTACAGATACAGGAAACTGCTTACCACAATTCTATTTTCATTTTGTATGAAACAATCTTTTGAGTACCTTAAGTAGTGGAGGCGTATGTCTGATTTCCGTGAAGAAGATGACTTTGTCACAGGCGCCAAGCCATGATAATTTTACATGGACCGAAAATATTTTGATCCATGAATTTCATTAAAGAGAATTCAGGGTGTTATTGTCGAATGCAAAGTAAGTTTTTATTTAAATGGTTTTTATTGTGTGTTTACATCATAATAGTTGTCAGTATGAATTTGATATTTTGTGTTTGTAGCAAATAGTCTGTTGCCAACTGGACAAGGGTAAACTTTTAACCCACAGCCATGTTCTTGCTTTGACATTTTGTTAAGTAAAACGATCAGTAATTTGCTGATATTGAAGAAGCTTTGTGGGATTATCCAGGAACGCTATGAGTTACTGTTGTTTTGTGTGTCTGCATGTAAGTTGAAGTCTTGCAGCTTTTGTTAAGAGTGCTATTAAACCATTTTTACATAATCTCCAAACGTGGCTTTAAAGGCATGGGTACGTCAAAATCATTCCATTGTCGTCATAAATAAAAGATATAATAATTTTCGTTGTACTGTGTATCACTAAGGGCATATAAGAAAGGACTGCTTATTTTTTGTTAACGTAAGTAGCAGTACGTAAAAAATAAGCCACACTTTTGGAGATTGTGTATTTTATTGTATGATTAATTTTCGTAGGTAGTAGAAATGTAGCTGGAAAAGAACAGTTATTTTTGTTGGTGTCGCAAAATATAGCAAGACAGTTTTAGTAATTTAGATTAAAATAATAGCTTATAGAATAATCAAAGCCTTTAGTATGAAAATTTTCAGGGGTAGAAAAAAAGGAAAGTTAATTTTAAGTTGTCCCAAGGTGGCAGCAAAACCAAGCCCTTTTAACTACGTTTTAAGCTAAATATATATATTGATACCTTAACGAGTTTTTGCCGTTTTTTTGCTGTTTAGGATTTGGTCACCTTAGCCGGAAATTGGGTTTTTAGATTGCTTGTAACGGATGAGATTAGAAATAGTCGACTTAATGTTATTGGGGTGGTCAGTACACGTAACACCCAAGAAGTTTGAGATTGCAAATATACGACAGAATGCGTGCAGCAAGTAATAAAATGGTCTCAGTTGAAAGTATTGAATATCAACATGATTTTTGCTGCGATTATTTTGAGAAATCTATGATACTTGGCTTTCATAACACCCAGAATCCCACGCGGTTTTGTTGCCATATGCAGATTTGTCGGGACCTGTCAATTTTTATAAATGTTTCAATGATGTGAAGAATATAATATCTAAGGACAAGTAAGTAACCTTGCCCTTACTTTATTTGCGAGGCCTATTAATGCAGTGTAATCTAAATTATATGGGCTGTGTCTAAAGTAGTTATAGCAATAGCTGACGTTTGCTATTCGTTTCAAAACTGATGGGTTGAAAGAATACAGGTATTTTACCGGGAGATTTTCATAGAAACTTTGTATGGGCATTTCGAATATACTCGTTTAAGCTATGCTTTTATTTCTTAGTCGTCGTGTTTTGATGTTTCAATTTTCTGATTATTGTTTTTTTTTGGATACTCGCTGCTGTTCGATTTAAATCACTCGCACTCATATACTCCCATACACTCGCATACTGCCATACACACATGCACAAAGAGAGAAAGAAATAAAAGAACAAGAAAGAAAAAGAAGGGGCATTTTTGTCCGCAAGGTTAATTTTTTATTCTTTTTCATATTTTCCCAATTTAATTTTTTCATGACAATGTTTATGTGTAAATATTGTCATTACGGTTCTTCCTCTATTAAGTGCTTTTGGGTTGCAGTTAATCTCGAGTTGTGGTCAGCCACCGCAAATGGCTTTGTTTCAATTTCAAGAAATGCCGTAGCCATAACAGCTTTTGGGTGATGCTTCTTCTCTCTAAAATTAACTCCCTTTCTCGTTTATCAGGATAAGCCCATGTCCATCCATACTTTGGTTTTGGATTTTTTAATGTGGTCTACTATTGTGATAAGTGATGCTATTCATTACCTTGCATAACAGATCTTGAACCTCTCGCAATAGTTATTCTTATTTGTTTTCTTTGTATCATCTATCTATCTTGGTCGATTTTCACATCGCCCAAGTATGGAGACACAATCCTTCCAGCACTCTCTATCCATCATGATTGTTTTTAACTCAGCTGTATTTTCCAGCCCCGCGTCTTGCAATATGTTGTCTACATATGTAAATTTTTGCCTTCCTCGATTTCCATGCCCATCCATTGGTTGCCATAGGACAAGTTTGTTGGCTACTTCTTCTTCGTGTCTGACACAATGTCCGGCTAGCCGCATTCTTCTCTGTTGGACTTTGATGGATACTGGAGGTAGTTTTCCATATAGGTGACTATTGGGGATATGCTGTTTCCATGAAATATTGAGGGCCATTCGTAGCATTCTGGTGTAACATCCGTCAAGCTGTTTTTTCATTGTCTTTGTTAGGGTCCAGGTTTCTGCACCATAAAGTAACACTGATTCGACTGTAGCGATAAATAGTCTAATTTTAATTTTCCTGGAGAGTGTTGATGTCCATATCTTTCTTAACTTATGACATGCGCTCCAAGCTAAAGCTTTTCTCACTTTGAAGTCTTTGTCTGTGCTCTCCATCCATGCTCCTAGATATTTAAAATTGTTTACGATTTTTAAAATTGTTCCATCATGTGATTTTATGTTTATTGGTGTGTTGTGGTTAAAAGCTTGTATTTCAGTTTTCTTTGCATTGCAGTGTAGGCCAACTCTTCCTGCTTCGCGTTCAAGGATTGTTAAAACGTCTTGCGCTTGGTTAATTTCTTCGGTTATTAGGGCGATGTCGTCTGCGAAATCAAGGTCCGTTACTATTGTTGGGTGGCTGCGGCGACTCTGTCGTTGCTTTATTGTAAAACCGAGTTCTTCTTCCCTACCCTGGAATGTATTTCTCATGACGTAATCGAGGACGATTGCGAAAAGGTATGGAGCTAGTGTGTCCCCTTGCAGTACCCCGGCAACAATTTGAAAGAATTTTGTTTCACCATCTGGTGTGATCACTTTTGCTCTAGTGTTTTCATACAGCTTGTGGATGGCGGCTAGTAATTTTGGTGGAACATCGTATGCTTTTAAAATTTT
>RDPX01000002.1:1149783-1196021 GCA_003991215.1 Morbakka virulenta | reverse complement strand
TGCATCTGAGCAGTGGGTTCCCTTTGTTCTTGCTATTTTCCGGTGTTTCCCTTCCTTTCGGGTTTGAGGAGGCACCATCATTTGTCCTCGGGTTACAAGGAGTAGCAGGAGTTTCGGGGAGGGTGTTAGCAGGGGCTTTAACCCTGGTGCTGTTTTGTTTTGTCTTCATATTTGGGTTTCAATTGCTCTTTACAACACGGGGCGCAACTCCACATGTTGTAGCAGTGTTCTCTGACTGAACTGGTTGATCCTGACCGTTGACCGTGTGATTGTGGCTCATCCGCTCAGCATCGAATACAATTCACCGTTGATCAAGTTGATTCTTCCGCTGAAATTGTACATCCACCACGCTGCATCCCGCGGCTTCACCTGTAACCCTAGGCAGGGTGGCAACCGGGTACTATGCCTTGCCAAAGGGCAGCCCGGGATTTTGTCCGGCACTGCTTATTCACCATATTCGCAGCTCACCTCTATATCTAGAGGCCTTTCCCCGATCCGCAACCTGGGGAGCCGGTGGATGGGAGTTGTCATCACCACACCACACCTTTGTATCAGAACTGCTTTAATATAACAGAATTGATCAATATGGTATAGATCCAGTGATGTTACCGTAATTAGTGTGCGTAGAAAACCCAGATTTACCGTCCAGGTATTCTATATCTTGTCGTAACTTGCTCGTGTAGCACATGGTAACTACGTTTTGAGGATGAGCTAGCTCTGTTTACTTAAAGTGTCACAGAAGCCCACCTAGCTTTCATATTCGATTTTCTAATTGACGAGGTATTCCAAGAGTAGTGGGCTTTCAAATTGTTTTAAGCCGGGTACAGTTAGCAATATTTGCCATGGGTATTATTACATTGTACCACAAATGAATGTTTTACGTTGCAGGCAGCAGCGTCCATAATGCCACTACCTTGTTTTCGACCATTGTCGCATATTGTGACCGGGTAAAAAATTGTTTATCGGAAGACCTGTTGAATTAATGCAGCTTTGCGGATATGCCATTTGGCCGTAATTGTAAATGTTTTTTCATTGACAAGGAAAACTGAGAGGCTGCAATTCAGAAAGAGCTGGCGTGAATATTGCGTGGATTCCTACAATCTTTGTTGGCAAACATCCTGGAATACGTCTGTCGTGGTCGAGCGTTTTATGGCAACGAAAGTATTGGTAGATGTGAGACTTGAAAACTTGTATTTTGTAGTCTGCCATCGAGTATACTTTTTTGGGGATTTAACGGTTTAGAAAATATGAATTTATTGCGAACTTGCGATTTGATTAGCTTAAAGGGAAACCAGTACAAATTCTCTGATTTACTTCCCGGTCAGGGGAGAACCATGCGTTAGTTGCCATATGTACTTGATATCTTTCGTTTAAATTTACCTTGAGAGGAGCACAAAACTGAGCTAGAGAGCTGGGCCAAGTTAAAATACCTTGCGACTTCCTTGTGGAACGGTATGGAATTTTTACCATCTGATTTTGAGAGTTTGGCGGTCTCGTCTGGTAAACCGTTGTAGAAAGAAAGGAAATATGGAAGCACTTTTGAATTGTTTTCCTCTGAAAACTGAGCTGATAGAATGAAAGGTAATGAAACTAAAATCAGTCATTTATCACACAGCTAGGGTAGTAACTGAACTCATTCGCCGTTAAATCGTTATGGTTTTGTCACTCCATCATTAAGCATCTCTCCGTTGTTTCAAGACGGATGGGTGATTTGAGCCCTTTGTTACGCCAGCTGACTAGTTACTGAGTTTTAAAGCAGACCAGGTGTGTCCTAAATCAAACGTACTCTATTCTATCGGAGTGCGGACACCCGACGATGTGGAGTAATAAATAGTTATTTTATATAACATCTGGAAAAAATATTTTAACTGTGCTTATTCACTTGAATTAGATGAGTTTACACATGTAAGCGATAAAGTCCAGTTTTGCGTTATTGCTCCAGAGTACCAAATAAACGTCCCCCTGTTTGTTGATTTTTCGTATTTCTTTTAACCTCTCAAGCCTATTTAAAGCGCCTCCGCGTATTATTTTTTGTATTGGCCCATTTTTAAAGAGTGATACTGTGTCAAATATAACACAATGTTGACAGCATTTTTGCTTGACACACTTTTTAAATGTTTTCCAATGCATTTTTGTGCGCTGAATCCGAGAATCACATTTATTTTTCTCAACCATCGTTCGTTTCTATGATACTGAGCATAGTCACTTTTTGAAAAATACTGACAATTACCCGAAATATGAGCCTAACACTAATGCATTACAACAAGACAATGAACCACAATGTGGTTTTATTATGATAAATAGCAAGTTTACACCATTTGCACGATTGTGAGTAGTTGCCACCTAAATTTGCGAGGCTTACGTAAAGTGTAACACACTCGTTAATGTTAGTTACTAAGCATAGCACAAGTACGGAGAGAATAGTTGTTATACATGTAGCTATCAAATGCTGTCACACCTGTAACTGTAGTAATTGTGTGCTCTATAGCTGGAAGAACTTTGCCGAAAGTGATTGTCTTGAGTGCTCCGATTTATCACTTCCCACTATTGACCATATGCAGTCTCCCATCATTGTGGCATTCCATCGTCCTTGATACCTACGTTCCATGGTAGCGATATCTTGATGAAATCGCTCGCCAGCTCCTCGCTGATAGCTCTAAGATTGGAAGGAAAGAAGTCTAGGTGTCAGTGTAAAAAGTGCAGTTTCAAGGACATGCGACATCTCATGCACTTAAAAGCTGCGACATGTTGAGACAAGAGTTTCGTAGTTTGGACTTCTCTTGTTACCAAGAAAGCCCTGAACAACATTTCGAATGGCGCTCCAGGCGTCCAGTTCGATGTCGCTCATTACAGCCTCGAGTTTATCTGATTCCAGCATCTTCTAAATCTCTGGTCCAACAAAAACGCCTGCTTTGACTTTTCGCTCAGACAGCTTAGGAAACATGCACCTAATGTCTTGAAAAACTGGTCCTTCCATACTTAATGCTTTCACAAACTGTTTGAAAAGTCCCAGCTTAATTTGGAGAGGAGGTAACAGAATCTTCTTGCGGTCCACCAAAGCAGGGCGGATAACATTCAACTTTCCTGGTTGCAAATCTTCCCTGGGAGGCCACGTTTTTCGTTCATAGTGCTCTTTGTCCGCCATACTATTCCACAAGCACAAGAAACATGAATATTTCGTATATCCACCTTGTAGTCCCAATAAAAAACTTATCATCTTCAAGTCACCACAGGCATGCCACTTGAAACTGCTGTATTTGATGTTGTCAAGGAGCTGTTTGACGTCATAATTATTCTTCTTGTGTACGGAATGAACAAGAGGAATTGATGGGTGTTTGTTGCCATTGTGTAGCAGAACCGCTTACAAGCTCCTTACGGAGCTATCTATGAATAAACGCCATTCGGAAGGCTCGTGTTCGAATCCGATAGCAGCAAATAACCCGTTTATATCCTTGGAATAGCACATATCACCACTGGCATCAAAAAAGCTCTCAAACACGGCATGACTCTTTCGTTACAGAGACACCTCACAGTCTCCTTTCAACAAATTCCATTCTTTTAATCGAGATGTTAGTAGCTCCAGACTTGAACCTAGATCTCTGATCAGATCGTCAAGTTCCTGTTGATTTGGATAGTGAGGTTTAGGCTTCATCTTGACCTTCAGTACTTGTAGCCGTTGAATCATCAGCTGATATCTCCATCGCAGTTTCAAACTGAAAACAAAGTGAAAGCAATGAGTTAGTGATAAGATACTTGAAGATAGATTTATGATAATAATAATTATTGCTTAAAATCCCCAAATTGATTTGTGAAACGCACTGCTGAAATCACTAGATACATCGTACTTACATTTTCGGGAGGTTGCGGTACTGGTAGTTGCTCATCATCAGAAACAGACGCTCTGGATGACGGAATGTCAGGATAATGAAGAGATGTTCTTCCTTTACCCTTCCTATCTTGAAACATCGATCTTGCAGAAGAAACAATCGTCATGAAGATTGCTTTTGCTATCTCCATACTCGTGGAATTGCGAACGGCCTTCCTTTATTTTGCAGCCATCCTTCAAGGCTTGATCGGGACGTACCACAAATGACATGCGGAGCCCATGGCTTATCCTGATCGGCCATTGGTATCCCAACGTACAGTCGATAGACTACCCAAGACGTATTCCCTCTCATAATTTTATAAGAGACATGCTTTCTGGCAATGTACCCACAAACATAACAGAAATTGTGGGGAGAGTTCTTGCATGTCCTATTTGTGCTAGATATCGTAAAATTAAAGAAAAATCAATACTAATATTCCAAAATAAATCTTGAGCAATGTGGAGGAAATTATTCACAAAATATGAAGCAGTTATGAAGCGAAGGGTAATGCTTGACTGATCACCTTTCCCGTGCTTGTGATCATAATTTTGCAGCAAAAAACTCTGCACTAAAGATCATTGCACATCAATAGTTTGTTCACATCGCTCTTCTTTGGTGTTTGGTAAATAAACAAACAAACTGCAATGAATTAGCAAAATGATAGGAGCCAAGACGGGAAGCTTAGACATCTAGTCGGCTCAATATAGGTTTATGTTTGATCAGTTAACATTAGCATGCAGCGCTCCTTTGAAGTTGAACTTTATAAAGATTAATGGTTGCAAATCTGTTTTGTTACTTAATCACTTCTCCTGACAAAAATGAAGTCACCACAAAAATAGGTACCAGATACCAGAAATGCAAAGTTAAGACTTGTGGAAAAACGAAGGATACTACAGAAAAACAAATAGCATATTTGGAATCAGCGCAAAAAACTGATTCAGAAACGTCAATAAAAATGAGCCAAACACAACTTTTGAAATTTTGTTACATTGTGTAATTTTTGCACAGCAAACAAATCTCTTTAGCACATTACAAGTTTTCTCGGAGAATATAGACAAAATTCCTCTGTACCACCACTTCAACAACCACATTGAGACCAACGTTAATTTGAAAACAATAACTTGTTTTGCGTTTCTTTTTCAAATTCACAAGTTTGAGAAAAGTATGAATTCTTTTATTTTTAGTTAAGTTGTAAAAGTTTGAGATGTGGAAGATAGAAAATTTAGCATAGAACGTATAAGAAAGTATACAGTACAAGAAAAATATTGCCTTGTAACAGTTACCACGAAATACCAAGATGATTACAAAGATTTTGTAGAACCGAGGGAAAGGAAAATGAATTTTAATGATAAACTGAAAAAGCATGCTCAAAAACCTTCCAACAGATGCTCTCGCAAGAGCTGTACGGTAATTTTAACCAGATTTAAGTTATGTTGAATATGATAAGAACTTCTAAAAAGCTCTAAAGCTTTGGAATTGGTGTCAACAAACGATTGGAGCAGGCGAAATTATGGGAACACCAACAAAGGTGTCCGCCAACTAGGAGAAGAAAGAAACAAAACCATTCCAAAAGTTATTGAGGTTGGTTGCAACGTAAAGGCGACGTTGTCCTTTTAAAGGAAAAAAAAAGATTTTTTTACGAACAGTGGCTATCGCGGGAAAAGGAGGAAGTTCTAGAAGAGAAAATTGTGTTTTCACATTAATGTATTCGCGGATGGATGGGAGAATCTGACTGTAGTCTGAGGAAACAGGAAAAAAGATTCCGAATAAACAATCCGAATGGAATGAATGTATTTTTTAATACCGGAACAACATCTGGATTGAGAAAGTTTCTTTTTGATAGCTTTAGAATTGATACGTTGACTTAAAACTGAGTGCACCTCTATCACAACGGGAGTAGATAAAAAAACCCTTGAAATTTCACTGTTTATGATGCAAACATCAAAGAGAACTACACCTTATCAAGAGAAAAAGTGACTTTGTACACACAACTTAAAAATGACTCCTCAATCAAACTGCTACCTAAATTCATGTTTATAGACAAGGGAACGCGTACGAAAATAAATGCACCGAAGCACTATCAGTTGGCCCGTAAAACTTTATTTTTTTTTATTTTTTTTTAAGTGCCATGTCTGTAGACGTTGGCTATCATGATGTTCCAATTAACCCTGTTCCTTGTCAGATGTAATATTTCACTTGTTTGTATTCCATTCCTCCAGTTTTTTGCCACATAGTCCCTCAAATTTCCCAAAAATGTTCTTCGCTGCCGCCCTCTGTCTCTGGTTCCTTCTATACGTCCCGTCAGTACCAAGTTTTCCAGACCCTCCTTCCTCATGACGTGTCCCAAGAATTCCATCTGCCTTCTTCGGACTGTCCTCCACAGGTTCTTTTCTGTTCCTGCTCTTTTTAAAACGTCATCGTTTGCTACATGATCAGTCCATGATATTCTCAACATCCTCCTCAAGAACCACATTTCAGCGGCTTCCAACTTCTTTTCCATTCCGACTGATATTGTCCAGCATTCACATCCATACAGCAGGGTAGATGTTACGTAGCACTGCAGTACTCTCATTCTTGTGGACATTGACATTTTCTGGTGTTTTAAAATTTTTCCTAGTCGATTGAAGGCATCCTTTGCTAATCCAATTCTCCGCTTTATTTCAACGTCACATTTACCATTCTGGGTGATGTAGCTTCCCAAGTAATTAAACTTTTCCACCTGCTGGATTTTGTCAGTCCCAATGAGTAATCTGCATCTTGGACTGTGTTTCTTGCTTACTACCATACACACGGTCTTTTTGCGATTTATTTCGAGTCCTTTCTTCTTGCTTTCATCCACTACTTTGTTCAAGACGTCCTGCAGTCCTTGCTGAGAGTTTGCAACTAACGTAGAGTCATCTGCGAATCTCAGGTTATTCAGGTTGTGACCACCAACACTAATCCCACATAAGCCTTCCAACTCTCTGAAGATCTTTTCCCCGTATAAGTTAAACAGGTCTGGAGAAAACACACAACCCTGTCTTACACCTCTCTTGATCTTGACGTATTGACTCAGTTCATTATCCACACGTATACAAGCAGTTTGCTCCCAATAAAGGTTGCGGATGAAGCGAAGATCTTTGCCATCTAGATCTAATGCTATGAGGTCTTGAAACAGTTTCTCATGTTGGACTTTGTCGAACGCCTTCATGTAGTCTATGAAACACAGGTAAAGATCCTTCTGCATCTCTATTGCTCTTTCAGCCAACATTCGAATCATGAATATGGCGTTTCTGGTACCCGTATCTTCCATAAAACCACACTGTTCCTTCCCAATTTCCCTTCTGATCTTTCTTCGGGCTCTATTCATGATGATTTTCAGAATCAGTTTGATCACGTGGCTCATCAGACTTATTGTACGATGTAATTCACAAGCTGTTGCACCTGGCTTTTTAGGTAGTGCGATGAAGATGGATTTACTTAGATCTTCAGGGATATCTCCGCTGTCGTAGACTTTGTTTATCAGATCAGTCAGTTTTACTATGCCAAAGTCTTCAAGAGATGTCAGCATTTCCGTAACAATCTCGTCGGGTCCAGCAGCTTTATTCTTTTTCATTTTCTTTAGTGCTGACTTTACTTCAGATTTCAGAATTTTAGGGCCATCAATGTTCTTATTTATTGCTGGTTTGTCTCCCCTGTTGTCTTTGAACAGTTCATCGATGTACTCCGTCCACCTTTCCAACACCTTTTCTTTCTCCATGATGATCTTCCCATCTTTAGATTGTATACATCCAGAGGAAGCTGGAGATCTGCAGCCACTGATTTCTTTGATCTTTTGGTACATCTTTGCGGGATCTCTTTGTTTGTGTTGTTCTATCTTTTCACATTCTACATTGAGCCATTCCTCTTTCGCTTCTCTACATTTTATTCTGATTTGATGGTCGAGTGTTCTATATTCCGCACTTCTTCTGTCTGTTGTTTGTTGTCTTTCTTCCATTAGTTCCAAGATCTCTGACGTCATCCATTTCTTTTTAGTTTGTTTTTCTTTCTCCGGTAAGACCTTCTTTGCTGCTGAGACTACCGATTCTTTGAATTTTTTCCAGCAGGAATTAAGCTCACCTTCATCTTCAAGGTTTTCAAAACGATTCTTGACTTCTATGTTAAATTCTTTTCTTGTTTCTGGATCTTCTATCAATTTCTTATACTGCAGTTTTGGTTCTGTCTTCTTTTTCTTTAGTTGTTTTAGTTTCAATTTCAATTTGCAGACGACAGGTAGATGGTCACTTCCGCAGTCTGCACTAGGGTATGTCTTGCAATGTTGGACTGCATTTCTGAAACGTTTATTGATGGTTATGTAGTCTATTTGATTCTTCGTTTCCCCTCCTGGGCTTCTCCAAGTCCATAGTCTTCTTGGGTGCTCTTCGAACCATGTATTAGTGATAATTTGTTCGTTCGATGTGCACCATTGAACAAATCTCTCTCCTCTGTCGTTTTGTTCACCAAGACCATGTTTTCCTTTTATTTTTCCTTCTTCGTCTTGTCCTACTTTTGCATTTAGATCCCCCATTATCAGTATTACTTCTTGTGATTTGCACTGCGATCGAGCTTTGTCCAATTGCTCGTAAAATTCTTCAATTTCTGCTTCCTCACTGTCTGATGTTGGTGCATATACCACAATGATTGATATGTTGAACGGTTTTCCTTCCAGCTTTACTAACAAAACTCTCTCTGTGAGTTGCCAATACCCTTGGACACATTTCGCACTTTCTTTGTCTAATAATAGGCCCACTCCTCTCCTATGAGTATCTTCTCCTGAGTATATCAGTCTATGATCGTCACTTCTAAAATCTCCGCTATTCTTCCATCTGGTTTCGCATAACCCAAGGATGTTGATTCCAATCCGTGTCATTTCTTGCTTTACATTTTCAAGTTTTCCAATTTGATGCAGTGTTCTTACATTCCAAGTTCCAATTCTGAGACTTTTCTTAGTTGGGATTGCCTCAGTCGCTTGATGACGGTCTGGTCCCCCCTGCGGCTTCAAGGTAACCATACCGGGCGAGGGATTGCTCCTCGGGGATACAATCCCCTTGACGCCGTTATCTGCTTTTCTTGGTTTTCGGTTTGTCATCATAATGTTCTTGGCAAGATACGGCAGTGGTTTGCCATTGCCTTCTGTCGCGCAGTACCATGTTGTAATGGTATATGACACCTAGTCGTTGTCTGTGTCGTGACAAATCATCCGCCTAGCCGCTGCGTTACTCCAAGCCGTTGACTCTGACTAGAGAGTTCTTCCGCCCTGAAGAAACATCCGACGCCCTGCTGCCGACGTCTTCATGGTAACCCTGATAGGGGAGGCTAAGGGGTTGCTGATACTTGCCCAAGGTATCACCCCAAGACTAAGCAAGTCGGGAGAGGACGCCTTATTTCCCCTTAGTGGACTACGGTTACCCGGTTCCACCTGCTCTCCCCTAACTCCGGAGGCAAGGGTTGTCACCCCTTTCTATAGCAAGATTCTGCCATAGCCTTAGCTTACTTACTTACTTTAGTTTGACAAAATGCTAAAAATTATCTCACCTCCCAAACCGTTTTAATATGTTGACACCTCAGAACTACACGATCTACGTGGTTGATGATTGCAGTGTTTATCTACTACCGGAAGTTAAAAAGGTTCTTTATAATGCAGTTATATATTTCTTTGACGTGGGAAAACATTGCGATTTGGACTAGCTATTCCTTTAAACTTTTCCTTTCCAGCACTGGTCTAGCAATTCCGAACATAACCTATATCATGTGTTTGGATGAATATTAATAAATTTGATACCGTTAAAGGAGAAAGAAATAAGGCTGGACTTAACAGTAACCAGCAGCATCAACGACACTCAGGAAAGAAAAAGGACTTGAAAAGTCTTTAAAAGTCACTTTAAGGAAAAAGAGAAAATAAGCACTCGTGCAAAAGCACTCTTAGATAAACCTCGACATTAAGCACAGGGATAAATTTGTACTTGGTTTAGGAGCGCTTTTCTTAATTTTTGTTAAAAAAAGTTCCAAAATCATCAATTACAAAAGAGAGATATAACAAATAAAATAGTGCCAAAAAACGGTTTAGAGAAGGAATGGGGTAGGGTTATTTTTTGGTCTGTGGTTTCCCTAGAATAAGAACCAGAGCTATGACCTCTGCAATCTTTCTATTAAAATTTCAGTATGGTTTTATTTAGATTGATAAAACTACATTGTAATCTGGAATTGGCGACAAGGTAGCTCAGCAGGAACAAGTCAAACTCGCAAATGATTTTGAGTCTGACCTTCAGGCTGTCAGAGAATGGACAAGGAAATAGTTCGTTTCTGACAAGGCGGCCTTAACGCGCATGATGTTTTATTATAAAGTTAAATTCTTATCTGCTTTTAACTTGTTAACCCTGGTGAGTGATGCTGCTTCTCCTCTTGAGGAATGTTCACCAATGAGGATCCTTAGTTTGTCATTTCCTCCATATCTTTCTTATGGTTCTTGTGTATCATCTGTTGGTAAGTCTGGTTCTAAGAAGATTGTGTCGTATTGTAGCAGAGGGTTCCTTACGTCTGAGGCCATTTTGTATCTGTATAAATATGCCATATGCCCTTGCATGGAGTACAGTCGCAACATCTAGACAGGTGCTCCCAAAGCTCCTCGTGATGGTACTGATCGAGTTCAGAGAGGTGTTTGTAACTTGATAGATCCTCTCTCTTCTAATCTTCAACCTTCATCTCGTCGAAAAAATGTGGGTTTACTTAGTCGTTTTTATATATAAATATATATTATCACAGCAAGTGTTCTAATAAGCTTTCCTGGCTAGTATAAGCTCAGTTCGCTGAATCTCGTTTTTCTGGTTTCTGTCAGCCTTTTCATCCTTATGCCGTTTTCCACTATGGTGTAGTAAATCTTTCTAGCAATTTAACTTTTTTCCTCCATTTCTTTTTTCCTCGCTTTCTTTCATTCCATGATTTAAATGCTTTTTACTCTAATGTTAACTCCTCTCTTTGCTTAACCTTTTTTTTCGTTTCTTCACAGGTTCATAAACCCAGTGGCCTTTTTGCCTTGTATGGTTTTTAACCCATAATAATAAAAAAATAAAAACACAAAATTCAAATTTAAATGCAGTATCAAGGTAAATTTTTACAGAGCGAAATTCAAGCAACAATTAAAAATTGATTATGAAAATGCTCACCTATTGCCTCAGGTCCTGGGAAATGACTCAGCAAGAGATAGTAATCAACAGAATGATAAAGAAACCAATAACAATAGTAACAGTAATAGTAGTAGTAGTAGTAGTAGTAGTAGTAATAATAATAATAATAATAATAATAATAATAACAATAATGATAATAATAATGGTAATAATGATTGTTTCAAAAAGGAAAGGTAAATAGGCACGAACCATTGAATTGTGAAACAAGGCTATTGCGGAGGTTAAAAAGAATTGAGGTAGTATCTGGGGATATTGGGATACTAAGAACAATGACTGATAGTTTCTGGAAATAGGTTGAAAACGTGGAGTTAAATCTTAGTGTGGAGATGTTGGAAAAACGATGTTTGCTTAAAACAGCAAGTATCATCGGAAAAGTATTAAACTAGAAATAAATCAGACAAATACTCATAATACCGAAGATTGTTGGATAAGATCTATGTTTTGGGGAATAAACAATTTATCACGATACAATATCGAACCAAAGAAAATTCTCTCTAACAATCGTCACCAAAATTCTCTAACGGCAACCATGACTACAAGATACGTGAAAAGACTACCACACATTTGTTCTATAAGGATGACTGAAAGCTCTACGCCAAGGACGATAAGAAACTGGAGATAAGTAGCACCGGTGAAAAAAGTGCAGTGATGATATCAAGAACATTAAGAATAACACTCAATCACAGAAAGACACACAGACTCCAAGGAAAACAAAGCCTATTGAAGGTTGAGAAAAACTGTACTGACATCAAGAACTCGTCATCTAAGAAGGTTTTTGTTCATCTAATTGACATTCCATTCATCGTGACTCAGTCTTAAGCTCTCTTTTAATATGTGTGACCCTGTGGATTGCTGTTATTTGTCATGAACTTAAAGTAGAAACTACTATTGCCACTGCTACTAGCTCTAGTACTAGTAGTAGTACTACGTCTACTTCCAACAATGAGGAGAATAATATTAAGAATAATTATGATTAACAAATGCATTAATTGCTGTAAATGACAATCTACATGAACTTGAGCATGCTCCTTGCTTGTAAGATGTAAGTAAAAGATCCATTTAATTGATCCTTTGTAACTATATTTTCCTTTATTTTCTAAAAAAATTGTTCAGTGTAATCAAAACCCTTGCAAAACCAGCATCTAGCAAAACATGTTTTCAGAAATACAAAAAAGGGTGGATGGAAAATAAAAATATGGGAAGTCTTTTGATTGACTTGACAGTCTCAGTTCTTTGTTAGTTTTCAGAGATCAGTTGAGTATAGATAGCGATCAAAGGAGTTTGTCAGGAAGTTATCAGTTGTGATCAAACGACCGGAACATTTAAGGGATTGGGTTTACAATTTAATTTAAAAATCGAGAGTGAATACCAATCACATCTAAGTATTTCTGTTATTTTATCTAAGACATCAAGTAGGTGCATACACATATTCTTGCCTTTTTGTAAACATCAACTAATGTATTTGATATGAAAACGTCAACTGTAAACCTTTGTCAAGGGGTTTTTACTCAAATAAGAGGCATCAATTTGGAATTCAGAAATAAAAGCTTTTAGTGTTGTTAAACAAATGCAATATAAAGTAAAGAAAATACTTCTTAAATTTAAGAGAACTTGAATTTGTTGGTGAATCCGATGCTGCTGTGTTTAGTTAGCTGTTTTCTTTTTAATCGTCAAAGTGGCGACTAAATTTGTCATATTGCCTGAGATCGCAATTTTTCATTAGTTGTTGTAGTTTAGCATCTTGGCTACGATAACAATTTGGTGGATCGTACGGGAGTATAGGTAGTTAAAATGGCTGGTTTTTTGGCATTTTTTCTGTTTTCTATCGTCTGCGTCATATGGCCAGGATGTGGTACGTCCAAATCTTTTCAGAAGTGTTGTATCTTTTGTTTGTTCTTAATTTCATTTAACAAAAATTAAAATTGTAATTATTTGGGTTAAAGCTTTTTTAAATAACACATTTTGAGTACATTTTTCTTATTTCAATTTTTTAAATATTTGAGATCGGCAGTCTAGCCTGTAGATATGCAGCAATACCATCTGCAAGGAGCAAAGTATAAGGACTCTGAATTTTTACATGTTGCTGACTGACGAAGCTGTGATATTCTATTTTCATTATTAAATAACAAATATTTTTCAGTTAAATATTAGTTTCTTCTATTAGAAATTTCTTGTTAGATATTTTGAAAAAAAGTAAAAATAGAGAATAATATTGAAGGGTTTTACTTTTTCATAGGACCTAAAGGTTACCTTCATACTTGAATATATTTCAGATACTTTGGCTCACGTTTAAATAATCAGTACTTTCCAAACTCCTTCAAAAGGTAAATAATTTAGAGCCATAAAAAATGAAGATACAATGCTATGATTCTGCATATTTAATGTATTCCTCCATTGTACATATTTTAAGCTAGATAAAATCCATTTCACGATTTAATCCTGCATTTTAATTTTCTTGATGACTAATTTTACGTATTCCGTCACATTTCAGCTTTGATTCTATCTCTCAGAACCGTTTTCCTTGTGCCATCCTTGTTACATCTTGATCTCCAGTATAGCCTTTTTCTCCATTCCATGATCTCTTCTACTTTCCAGGACTTTTTTCGAAAGGATATCTTGTCTCAAGGTAGATCCTACTTAACTCAGTTTCCTGTTTCACAACTTGCTTAGTCATAAAAACTGAAAAAAAACCCCAAGGTAAATCATTATAATGATATTTTTTTAGCCGTTGATCTCGTTTTGTTTTTTGTACATAACTCTTTCTTTGAAAAAGGCTAGAAAAGACATCCTCACTCGATAATATTTTTTAGAAGAAAACATTTTCTCTTAACAAGATTTGAGTAGAATTCTTATTACTCTATTAGGACGTTTTGCTGAGATTAATGTAAGTTATAAATTGTCTTTTAGATATAGAATTTTGATTTTTATTGCATCAAAATTTAACATCGTGTTATCAATTAGTTTCTTGACATGCAAAAAAGGAGTTTTTCTCCAATTTTTGCAGTTCCCCAACTGTGTTTTCTCCTTACATTAGGATTTTTATTTTTATCTTTCTTTTTTGTAGCAGCGCTCGAAAACAATATATTGGGTAAGTGGATTTAAAACAACTTTTACCTTAACAGTTATATTATATTTGAATGTCATCTTAAAGAGACAAAAAAATTGAATGCTGACGTGAAAGAACTCGATTATGAAGTTACATGAATTATTCATTCATTTCAAATCTGCTTCGCAACTAAATATGACGCTCGTCATTGACGGTTTTCTGGAATTCGTGATTGGTTTTGGCATAGAAAACAAAACATTAATTAAAGAAGAAAATATAAATTAATATGTTGAAAATTTTGGCTGAGTTAGCATATTTTCGAAACATTGGCAAACAATTGTGTCATGACTTATTGAAGCAAGTAATTGAAAATGTGAAATTGCCAAAGTAGGTTTGACTTGACAATAATTGTTTGACTAAAGATGTCTTCCAGCAACTACTTCTTCCTATCCTAATACCACTGGATCTTGGCACCAGGGTCGGTACCACTTTTTTCTGACAATATCAGCTGCAACAGGGGCTCTGGTTGTCGTTTCTTCCAGCTGCTTTCCAAAGAATTGAACTCTTATACTAATTTGCAACCTTTGTTGTAGATGAAATGCCAGATATGTTTAATACAATAATATCAATGTACTAAATCCAGTCACCTACGGGTTAATTGTTCAGAGACTGCACCTTGTACAGTCATATATTATTTTCAGGTCTCAAATAAAGAATTGTTTTTCATTACCGCATATTTTCTTGTAACAACCATTGGCTTATTAAAAGGGATAGAGCAGAGCATTGTTTGGATTGCTATCAATTGATTAGAGGATTTGTGAGGAAATAGTTAAGGTCCGTGCTTCTTTTCAGAAATCCTGGGAGTTTCGGAAATATAACTACGAATAACTCCAAATTTGAAGGGAAATTAATAGACTGGAAAGTTTAGTTTAGGCTACCCTCTTGATAGTGGATTGACAGTGAACATTTTAGGTTAATTAAATCCATATTAAGAAAGAAATTTTGAATTCATAAATTCAGATGAAGTTGGTTAAGTCATAGTTTTCTCCTATGTGAAAGTAATCAATCATTTGCTTCTCAATATACTTTACCGAAGGTACTCTAATGGCAAGACAAAACATAACTTTGCAGTATCAGTAAACGAGCAATTAGAGGCTTTATTCTTTACGTGCAAGACTTTTATTTTTCAGATTACCTGCAGTAAAATACAGTTTGTTAATTTGTAGCAATAAATCTTTTCTCTTTTCGCAAAATTGATCTTACTGATAAAAGGAAATTGAGATGTTGTTTAAGGCGAGGTTAAACAAGTGAGAACACACCAAGAAATTCCATTATATTTGCGTATGTTACATTATCTTTCCGAGCTATTTTGTAGGAGAATTTCGAAAATACTATTTGTTTGGGAAAAGTTTAATTATGTAACAAAATAACTAAGAATAGTTTTGCTGACAAAATAATAGAGAAAATAAAGAACCCAACAACAATAAACATAACGTTGGTGCACTTGAAATTGAAAACCATGTTTGGAGATCTCTGCTAAAAAGAAATTTCCAGTCAGTTCACACAAACATTTTCATATTTTATTTAGTTCCACTTCAATTTGATTTTTTAAGAATACTTTGCTCTAAACAAAATTTTTTGAGAAAAATAACACGAAATTTAACTAAATCTTGTTGGCAATTCTAGTCGTTTTGATATTCAATGTTAATGAGGTAGTAAAAAAAAGCTAATAAATAAACTTCTGAATTTATACATTGTTTTAACCTTACATTGGACCTTCTGCAAAATTATTGTTTTTAGTAAGCAATGGTTTTTTGGGTATCTCAGGTTTTAAATCTGTTGAAAGTAGCAGAATGGAATAGAGGATGAAAGTGGATCTCGACGAATGAATTTTATTTTCCTTTTTTGCGTCGCATCCAAATTGGTATCCAAGGGTCGAAGCATACAAGGGTTTGTATCAAGGACTAGACAGATGGTCAATTTCGCTGAATTAGATGGTGACGTGATTAATTTTAACTTAACATAACTCGCCCCATTTTAGTTTATTGATATAGACTTTGTTTGCTAAAATGAGCATAAATAGTTGTAGTACCATTTGTTTTCTAAACAAAATTTGAAAGTGTAAAGCATTATCTCTTTGGTCTCACTCTGTTTCAACATGACACTTAGTTTTACTTTTGTTTGTACGCATGAAAAGGAAATGCTTTTTTTTCGTTATTAGAAGATAAATCCTCTGGACAATGTGGTAGGCCTGCTGTTTCACAAAGTCGGATAATTGCTGGCACACAAGCAAGAAGGGGGAGTTGGCCTTGGATGGTGTCACTCAACCTGTATGGCTACCAAAACTGCGGAGGAACACTCATCAATCCGAAATGGGTTTTGACAGCAGCACACTGCACCTACAGAAAGCTTCCTTACGGTTTCATAATCGTCGCTGGAGAACATAATCGAGGATTAAAAGAAGGGTCCGAACAGGTAATTATTTGACGTAGTCACGTGGAACGCATAAGCAGAGTTTTCTGACACATATTTTGGTGTTGAAAGCATCTTACTATGCAGTACCAGTTTCAGATACTAAGGTATTTTCATGATATTATTATTCAGGATGACGTAGCTTGTACTTTTAGTACATCGTTAGAGATAACTGACTCTAGTCTACCGCTTTTTTTTTAAATAGAGGCTCTAAATTTACAACCGGTATGGTTCACAACATTGATCAGTCCAAGTCTTCTAAGGTCTGTGCAATTAGGAAATTCATAGCTCATCTTGTTTAATAATTTAGGCTTTCCAACTAGACCGTGACGCAAATTTTAATATTTCAAATTTTATACAACCTCACTGAAATGGTTTTGTATTCTACTCTAAAAACTGTTCTTGATTAAACAAGATCTATTCCTCCAGTCTAAACTGTAATCAAATTTTCAGTGAAGCTCAACTTTTTTGCTCATTTTAGGCCCCCTTTTTAGCAATACGTAAATGTTCTTTGGAGTATTGCTCAAACATTGCCGTTGAATTTTCAGTATATTCTTTATTACAATTGCTGAAACAATTTCATTTAAGAGTATTTTTTGCTTTTCCTTGCTTATTCTGTCTTTGACTGGACTGCACCTGTAGTAAGCTTTAGTTTGGCCAGAGCATGTAGTGAAATTGGTGTTTTTGGAAAATTCTACGCAGTGTCTCATAAACTCATACTATATGTGAAAAACTAACAGTTGTGACTGGGAAAAGAAATTGGTGATAGATCTTGAATAGAAATATGCAGGGTATTGCTACTACGGACTACATATGCATAGGTTTTCCTTTCGTCTATCTTCCATATTCCAACAAACTCTAAAGCCAAAAAAAACCACCCAGCAGCAAAGGTATTTCATCAGCCCTTAGGGTTGCAGAGTGTCATGTTACAAGTTTTCCCGCAAATTATTGCACATACCAAAATAATTAAGTCCGGGATTCTAAACATAGATGAACATAGATCAACATTATCAAGTGCAAGTGAGAAAAATGAATTGTCATTTAGTCAGAGATAGAAAAATGCCAGTTGATTTAAATTAGCCCCATTAACTGAAGCTTCATCCTCACACGACCAACCATCAGGTCGGGACCAAATTTTAGACCAAGAAAGAAGCACTCCATTTATCTCTAAGTAAGTTAAGCGTCCTTTAATGAATGTTCAAGTACTTTCATTTGTTTGAGGCGCTGTATAGTTTTATATGTTTCCTATTCGTACCGATTTATTACTGCCAGCGACTCTCCTTTAAGCAGTTTTATCAATGACAAAAGAAGCTATTTCTTAATATGCTTAAGCGTAATCTTTATTCTTTCTTTATCTTTTTCCAGAAAGAGGAAGATTGGTGGCACTTTGTCATCTATCACCATAATTTTTAAATACAGAACAAAGCCTATCGCCTATTTCAAATCTAAACAATAAAATGTCCAAATGAGTTCTTTTGTCACACATTTGACTGGCTTTCTTTGTTATCTTTTGAACTGTGGCCATTTTCTTAAGTATGCTTACTTGTCTTGATGTGATTTTGAAAATTCTGAACTTTATGGACTCATAGGAAGCCATAGATGTAAGAGCTTTATAATGTCGTGAGTCGTAAGTTTTTTCCGAGCTACATTTCGAGAGATACTTCTCCCATCGCCAGGCTACTCTCGTCAGCTGCTCGTCAGTAGCCTGATGATGGGAGAAGTATACCTCGAAACGTAGCTCGGAAAAAGCTTACGACTCACGACATGATAAAGCTCTTACATCTTTGTCTTGATGTGTTTGTCATTTAAACTTGCAGCGGAACAAAGCGTTTCATTACATGGGGCTTTCTTTTCAAAATTGGAAAATGCTGATCTGTTTATTGCTCAAGCAGTCTCAAGTACTTGTTTCAGTGGAAGGTAAGCTCCTTGCTCTCCTCTCTTAATTTCCTTCTTTAATTTTCCCTTACTTACAATTATAAGCTGTCCGCTTTTTTCGATATGCTTCAACATGGAATTGTTGCAATCGTTTAAATTGGATTTATTTGGCTTTTTCCTTCTTTATCATGAAATATAAACACAATTGCCATTACATGTACAACCGTCTTGGTTTACGGTTCCTATTCACCTGACGCTTAGGATACATATTACAAAGAGGAGCCCTTAAAATTATATTGCTGTCTATATACCTTCTTTGCTTCATGTAATAGACAACTTTGCAAGGTTGTCTTGTACTTTTTTTAGCACAGATACAATTTAAAAGCTCCATTACAGTCTTAACCTTTGATGGTAAATTTGAAAATAAATAGATTTTCTGATAATATTCTTACCCACATATAAAGAACTGACATTTTGTACGATTGTTTTCTGTTGTAGACTTTAGACGTCAAAAGGATCATAAATCATCCTCGATACAGCAGATACAGTCATAAATACGACATTGCCTTGATCGAGTTAAAAAAACCAGTCAAGCTTGATAAATACACTCAGCTGGTATGTCTGCCAAAGTCAGAGGATACCCCTGCTGAGGGACAAAAGTGTTATCTTTCAGGTACGTTTCTTAACCCTTTGAACATCATATCCTCTACATTCTTTTTTAATAGCGTTTGCTTTGCATTAGTGTACTGAATGTTGCCACTAGTCAACTATTCAAGATAGGTCAGTAGTACGATCTCTGGCTTACCTTCCGGTGTATCTATCCATCCATCTATCTATCTATCTATCTATCTATCTATCTATCTATCTATCTATCTATCTATCTATCTATCCATCCATCTCTCTCTCTCTCTCTCTCTCTCTCTCTCTCTCTCTCTCTCTCTAATGTGCATTTAATTCAATGTTTGGTTTGAAAAGGAGAGATGGCCAACGATCAGAGTTAGTAAAAATTCTATATTTTGTTTTCCCTGTATTTCATTTGGAGGAGAACAGAGTTGGACTAAAAATGGAATGACAGTTTTCAAACTTCTGGGCATATCTAAAAGCACAAAGCATCGCGAACTCACATAAATAATAAACTGTAGCTTCAGACATTAGGCGATCTTGTATAGCTTCCTCTCTGAATGAAGGCCAACAACATTGTAAATAAGTAGATAAAAATAACTTTATCTTTAATAAAAAATAAATGGTCTCCAATTTTGTGGGACTCGCGAACTTTTCCTTAAAGAACTTGATGAAAGTAAGAAATCGTATGAAAAGCGTGTGGTTCTAGGGATTAATGGCTTGTTATCAAGATTAGATAGCTAAATTGCTGATCATTTTCAGGACACTACAATTTTTAAAGACACAAGACTTTAAATTCAAAATGAATTATTAGAATGCATGTTTGATGCATATGCATTAACAAAAGCCGCATAAAGATTCCTCATTTGTCTCTATTGAAGCCGATGATACAAGGTTTCATGCGTCACGCAATCTCTTTTAATTCTTAGATTTATAAATAAAGGCAAAATTGTTTAGAGATTTCATGGATTTTTACAGCCAGTGCTGAAGAATGAAGAGGGTGATCCCCAAAGAGCTTAAAGCATATGATATAGTAGAAAAATTGATAGTCTAGGCGTATAGTGGAGCTGCGGTGATGAATAGAAAAGCTGGAAGTGTCTAAGTTAAAGTTACTTAACTGACACTAATTTTCGCAGGTATTTAATTTCACGAGTTGAAAAAGATTACATTTCGTGGGAATTAATTTTTGCTAATAATCATCTTTGAATAGTTCGTGGGCATTTCTTGTCAATGATCATGTAGAAATTTTATCAAATACCTTCGAGAACTATATGGCTGTGGTTAGGAGAAACAACATTAAAACTCAAGAAAAAGCCTTATTTTGGTAAAAAGCTTTTTCATTGGAATTTAGCAGGGGAATATAATACTAAAGGCTTGATCAACATCATCACCTTGGTCGTCTTTCTGGACGCCAAACTACAGATTCCACACAGATTCCACACAGATTCCACACAGATTCCTCATCAGGTCTTTTATCTTGTCAATGCTGTCTTATTCAGCATCTTACAACAGGTTGTCAATGCCATGTGGTTATAAATATCTTACGATTAGTACGTTCGTCACAAGGTTCCCATGTTGTGAGTAATTTCTTCTTCATGATCCATTCAGTGTCTTGCCAGTTTCAAAAAGGATTGATCAAATGTTTGAAATGTCTTCAAAAGCATCGAACAGCTCAAGCGTAAGCATTGTCTCTATCAATATCTCTGTCAGAACCATTTTTTGCATCTCCATCGATCTCACACTCCAATTTATCCGTTTCACTTTCATTAGTCACCATTCTGTAGGAATCAAATTCTTCTGGAAACAAGGAAGCGGGACATTTTGGGAGGTGATACTACTTCCATGCGTGAACATGTATCGTTGAATACACCACGTGCTGGGAATTTACTTGATCCTAACCCAATGGAATCGTAAATACCAGACTTTTTCCAGCCAGTGGAAATAACGGTTTTGCCTTCTTTGCTGCTCTTGTGGTCGTAAAGCGATATAAACCACTTTGAATGGAGGAGGTTTAGAACACTCAGACAGTAGAGTTTGGCTGATTTTACCTTTGCAGAGAAGCTACATGGGTAGAAACTTATTATTAAAAGTGATGGAAAATATAGTAATTATTGACCTTTTATCATCAATTTCAGAGATTGGGACATTGGTATCTCCTCGTTGTTCCATCATCATCAAAGATACTTCTACGTACTTTTACTGGGTTTGATAAAAGTTGATGATTAAGGAAGATGGAATTTGATATTTTCAACATATTTCCCTATTTGAAATAAGAATTTCAAGTCTTTTTCCTCATGAGCTCCTGCAGGAGCTCTCACTTAACCAGTGGCTTTGATACGGCCAATAAAGTCGTGACCTCAAAAAAGATTTTGAGCCTAATGAACTTTACAATTTCAATGTTTTCTTTCTCCAACGATGGGTACCACTTCACTACAGCCTTAAGAGTAGAAATTACTACCATAGTATTGACAATATCAAGATTGCATCTATTTCCTTTGAGATACTTTTGGACCAGGGGGTTGGTTTTGTCAGGAAGTAAGCGAAGGCTTTCAAAGAGCTTGTTGAGAAAAACTATTCTGGTGATATTTTCTTACCGTGGCATCTTTTAATTGACCATCGCACCACCTTTTAAATCCATGAATTGTACTTTTATTTAGATTAGAGTAGGTCACTGCACTTTTTCCCATAGGGAAATGAGTTTTGCTTGTATTATCATTTTATGGGTTTTTTTTGTAGCGATTTGTTTTCCTCCTGCTGACTGTTGTATTTATAGTTGTAGACATAGGTAGCTTTAGGAGCCCCGGTCGAGATCCTCTTAGGATCTCGCAAAAGGGACCACATTCTGAGGACTGGAAGCCAGTCAGCACATCTTCCCAGAGTGGCATCCGAAGATGTCCATACGGCACTCATTTCCCGCGTGGTATCCAACCAGCCAGCGCCTAACGTCTTTTTTCTCTAAAAATAGTGCATCTATTACGTACACACTGATAGAGAGAAATTGTGAAAGTTTTGTGTCCAGGTCGGAGATACCTAGGAGTTTACATCCATCAGAAAATCTTCGGATGCCGCACTAAGAGTCAAAGAGTCACATTGATTGTGGTGCCCATGATATTGAAGACATTCTTCCAGAGAGTAGTTGTCCGGTTCGCCCCTCTCCAACATGAAGGCTGTGTTCTTTGAGGAGCGCTGCTGATTGTATTTCTCGACTGCTTTTAATCCCCCAAAATGAGAAATTCAACACCTTAATGTTGAAGAATATATTTTACACATTCACATGAAAACAATTTTTATATAATACCTCAAATTTGCATAAGAAATTTGAGTTTGTTCCACTTTCTACACACGGGCTGTTGGTGATCGGAGGCATTAAAAATCAACTTTTCATTGGCATTTTTTGATACTTACATTCGTAATACCGATATTTTATCTTGTATCATTATGAGTCAAAGTTAAAAGAACTTTATATTGAGCGGAAGAATTAAGAAATTGTTTGAACTTCACATTCGGCACCGAGTATTAATCGAACAGAACCTGGGTCGAGATCATGTTCTCTCAAAAGGCAAGGAGAGAACAAAAGGGAATTCAATTGAAAGGATATGAAGAATATGTTCCTGAATTCACAATGGAAAGACAAAAATATTTAAGATGTTATTCTACTTATTTATTAGATGAAAAGAAAAGTTCTACTCCTCCTTAATAAGATTTAAATTTTCACTTTCCTTCTTTCTTGGGTAAAAATTTAACTGATCATTGATTCGATTTCCGAATCAATAATCAGTTAAATTTGCGAATAATATCGTAAGGAAATTTTCGCCGGTAATTTTGCGAATTAGGTCAAAATTTGCGAAAGTCAGTACTATTATGGTAGAAAGAAATAACCCCATGCTATTTTCCATTACTGTTATGGACTGTCAACTCAACCTAATCATGGCAATGTGTATTTTATCTACTTTTTCCATCAAATATTTTTTGCAAATTTATCTTCATTGCGGGTTTTTTGTTCAATGTCACCAAAAAGCATGTCGCAATTAAATAAAAAAAAATCCCTCAAAATAACAAGAGAATCATCAACAACAGAATTTCCACAGCCGAACAACAGTGAACTGCATTTTTGAAACGAAAAAAGTTTCAACTGCGTTTTTTCTACTGGAACAACTGAAAGTAGTTGGGATAATGCTTCCAAATCTGAGGCAAGTTGCTTGAAAAAGAAGGTGGAAATGTTTTAAATTTCTGTTTTTCATGATTTACTTCATCAACTCTTTCCTTAAATCGACTGTTGGTTTTCAATATTTCTATCTGGAAGTGCTATCATGGCGTAAATTTCTCATTCGGCCAAAACAGTCACTGAAACTATCGAGCTAATAAGAGATGGAGTTGATTATCTGATATCTGAGAAAAGGACATTCTCAAGGTATTTTCGCTTTGAAGAGATAGTTTTGCAATAAAGGAAGCATATAGCTTGATTTGTTTTCACTAAAGTAATCAATCTGCAAATAGTGAACAGGCAGTGGGCTTCAAGTTGATAAATCCTTCACTTTTCATCACTTTTCATAATAAATTTTCCAAAGAAAACCTGATAATTGCTTATTCAAACTATCAAAAGACGATCAAAGAAATATTGCAAAGAGAATTTAAGACTTTGTATAGTAAATAACTATTCAGACATCTAAGTAATGTTACAAATTTGAATTCATTTTTCTAATCATCTCAAAGAAGTACTCCCAGAATTTTTCAATTCGTTTAATTGACACTGACTGCAAAGGTTTCAAGCATTCATCATATCTTATCACACCATTTTTCTACCCGTTGATGTGCTACGTCATTTGCTTTCTTAAATCACATCTTATTTAGTTGGCCTCAGTGCCTTACTTGTACTTGTTGCAGCGTCCTCGTCTGTTGAGGGTTGCCGATCACCATTCTCCACAGGTCACGATCTTTGGCACGTTTGATTGTCGACTGTATGTTAGAGTTCAGGCCCTGGCAGATGTCTTTGAGCCAAGTTTGCCGTGGTCTCCCTCTCAGTCATTTGCCATGCACTCTGCCTAACAGGAGCTTGCGGGTGAGGCCATCTTTTCTGATCATGTGTCCGAAGAATCGTAGTCTACGGTTGAGCAAGTGCTGACATAGTTGCGGCTGATTTCTAATTCTTCTGCATACTTCTTCATTAGTGGTGAAGTTTGTCCAGGGGATACGAAGTATCCGTCGATAACACCACATTTCGAATGATGCTATCCTTCGCTTCACATCCTGGAAGTAGATCCACGTTTCAGATCCATAACTCATTATTGACCAGAGAAGGGATTGTACTTAGCCAGCCAGCTTATTTAGCCTAGCCAGTTAAATAAGGTGTGATTTATCGTTTATATTAGCTCACCTCAGGGGGTCCTAAACACCAGGTGCATAGCCCTATCTCTTGAGCCTGTCCCATGTCCTTTTTCAAGAACTGGGCAGGGCGATATTTTTCAACAATAAAGGAAGTAAAGAGTTTTTAAGGAATTCAATGGGACATAACAGACGAAATGCACTGGCAATGCAAACAACGTACACCAAACTAATTGAAATAGTGGAAGATTTTAATTATAAAGTTATAAACAAATTTGCAACTCTGAAAGACAGAAATGATGAACTTCCTTTACAAAAATTTGTTTAAATTACTCTTTACGTTGTACGTGGCTATCCTGCATTGTATATGTAATTTTCTTGTTTTTAATGTTATTATATTATCAATAAATATTCTAGTGGACTAAATTTTCCCAGATAAATATAGTGTTCAATTGTATTAGGACTTAAATTAACACTGCTCTTTGTAAAGGACAAAGAAATTATTAGAAATTGCTTCATGTATTTGAAGTTGCCAATAAACGTATAATCAAGATGTCAATGCTCAATAACGTCATTATTTTGGGATGCCCCACCAACAAAAATGATCACGCGATCCCAACGTACAAACTGAAAGCTATTTTAATGTAGATACAGAAAATACAGACAGTGAATGCTTTAAAAGCCTCCTTGAAGTTAAATTTAGACTTTGGAATTCTATATTCTATGAATATTTTTTGTACTTTGTTATTACTTGAGCTTTATTATCTATAATGTTACATCAATCGTTCGATATAACTGTATAAAATGAACATAATGGTTTCTGTAATTAAGTATTAATTAATTAATACACTTTTATAAAAATTCAGTTCTGGTTTTACAGAATACTCTTTCCCCACTTCCTTGCTGATGGATATCTTATCAAAACCCTAATTTTTAACTTGTCTTCCTGTGAAACGACTACCATCCATCCAATTACTCAGTAAAGTGTAAATTACATTTTTATGTTTCTTCCTTTGTGTGTGTTTGCTAAATCTTCCCTTGCAATATCCTTTCATAAAATTCAGTTCTTATACCCCTTGAAGAATGTAGGTACTAAAAACTGTGAATTCTGTAAAAGACAACTATGATAACCTTTTTTTGATAAAACAAATTTTATTTTCTGGTTTCAAGGTTGGGGCATGACCAAGTACCCAGGATCTGCAGCAGAGATTTTACAGCAGGCTATACTACCAGTTGTTAATAAAAAGTTCTGTAATAACAGAAATGGGATGCTCTGCGCTGGATTTGGTGATTCAAAGAAAACCGTTGCATGCAATGGGGATTCTGGTGGACCTTTAGTTTGCCAGGAAAAGGATGGACGTTGGGTCCAACAAGGAGTTACTAGTTTTGTTGTCCAGTCATGTAAATATTACACAGGTTTCACACGCATAAAGGATCATATGGACTGGATACAAAAATATGTTCGATGATGAGAAATGTTATCGGATAAAAAACTGATCAACTTCCTTTCACTACAGCTGTAAGAAGAATAAGAATTACAATACTTCATTCTGATATTTTTAATTTTACTTTGAGCAAAGGGTTGTTCTTTAATTATTTTCTATTATTCGGTAACAGAAAACAGATAAATATAGAAGGTATGAAAACGTTCTTTGCTGCACCCATGCAAACAGGGATAGCTTAGGTGGAATGCTGTTGCATAAGAATGTTGCTGTAAGCAAATGTCCTCACGATTAAATCGACAGGTTTGTTATTATACTATCACGTGCATATTTCCCCCCTTGGTTCTATAAAAATAAGCACTCATAAAGAAAAACAATGAAAAATATGTACTTCCGTAATGGAACTAGCCAAACATACATGTACTGTTATAGCTAAATGCTCTTTCCCCCCCTGGACTAGACCGGGTTATCCATAAACTCTGGCTCGAATTCATTTTGGACCAATTAAGATTTCAACAAAAATCTGTATCATACTTTTCAATTCCTCTCTGTTGTTGATATGATTTCACAATATTTCTTTATTTTTTTACCCCTGAGGATGCAATGTTCTTTGGCGTATGTCAAATTAACATTCTATCAGAGGGATAATCCATTTATACGGGGGTTTTGATGACTTGTCCAAAAGTAACCTAAGGGAATAGTGTCATAAACAAATACAACATCAATTCAGAAAGGTTTCTTGCAAAGAATGGTTATGCAATAGTTGGGTGAATTAAGTCGAATTGTCGTGGGAAACATAGACAGTGGTACAAATCGTTAAAAACAGTGCATTGTGAAAAAACAAAACAAGAATTGCCTTGATGAAAGAAAGCACGAGCCCAAATAAAAGATGAAATCATGAAAGTCTTGTTTTTCTGGATTTATATAGAATAGACTTAGCACCTTCCATATCATGTGGTCAAAGCTTGTAGTTGTTGTGGTGGAAATATCATAACGTGTTTCAAAGTTTTCAGTATGAGATTTGTTTAAAAACAAAACAATTTTAAGGCTTTTTTTTGGATCAAGCCAAATAATTTTGTTGAGGGTGCACAAAATTTAAAAAGTGATTTGCCTCTCAATTGCTTCTTCTCATCAACCCTCTCGCACTATTTTACCCACTTGTTATTTCTGAAGGCTGGCTACACCTGTTTTAGTTGATTCGCTACCAGAACAATTAAGCCTGGAGTAGTAACTTGTGTACGCAACAAGGTAATGAATTAGAAAAACTGGAGTTTGTTTTAAGGATGCATGAATGACAATAGAGCCATGACAGCCTTCGTCTCTCTTCAGTACGTTATTGGAAAAAAAAACCCAGTCGCAGCAAGCATGATATTTTAATGCACTTACAGAAATTGACGACAGGCAGCTTTTGCTTTATCCAATATGCCATCGAAAGGGGCTGGTGTTTTCCTAAAGAGACTTACCATTGCCATTGTCTTAAAACTTTGAACAGTCACTCCTGGCACCGGTATAGGCTTCGTGGTACATATGCTGCAATTTACACAAAAAAACTGACCCTTGAATTAGGGGTGTTGAAGCTATACTATGTTAGTAATGTCTGTAAAATTACTTTGTTCTGAAGAAATATTCCACAAGATCGTCCTAAATCCTTTTGGTTCTAGCAAACTCCATACACATTTTTAGAAAAGTGCTCTTTCCATCTGTTATTTTGGAAATTTAGAAATACAACACAATATTTATATCACAACATCCACCAACTTTAAACACATGATAAGGTAGCTGGGAAACCCACTTCGTATAGATCAGTTCCTCCCTGCCTTTTCAAGGCCTTGACCTCCTTTTAACAAATTAATAAAGCATGCGTGACCTTCTACCCCCTCTCAACAAAAAACCTCAATATTTAATGAAAAAAATTATTTAAAATATTTAGTAACATTAGTATTATAGTAGAATGATATATAAAAATAATTTTAACAAATTACATCGACATGACTGGAGCTGTTGAACTTCCTGAACTAATAAAGTACCATTAGCCACTGTTTTGAAAAATAAAGGACAAGTCGATTATCGTCTTGAACAGTTAAGCCTTTTCTCTCTGTTGTTTTAATTTGTACAACTGGCGAAAAACCCAATTCATAAGCGTATGAAGAAGCTAAGGGCACAATAATTTTTAGTGCGAATAATTCCCCCTTTTTGTACTCGGTATTGAACAGATTAACTCAAAATTGAGCTAGATATTTCTCGAAAAAGAGCACGGTAAAAGGAAACATTTTTCAAGTCAATAAATTCCTTCTGTAAATTAATTAGTATATCTTTAATGACAATTCCCAAAGAGAAAGGATTGTTGGTAAAACATGGCTCAGTCGTCAAACGAAGACAGTACTGAGACACCTCAGTTTTCGGTTCGTGAGATATTAGGCAATGTTTTGCTTAACGTGGCCATTTGCTGAATTGTTCTTTTGTAAATCAGAAAGCCTGTCAAGTGACCAAAAAATCACTACTGTTTATTTTGCCAATCCAGATATCAAGTGTTTCTACGAAATCATTTATGGTTTCCTTTAATTTCACAATATTTGCGCTGAATCCTTAAAGTATCAAATTCAATGTTTATTTGGTCAAAAATATCTGCTAGATAAGCAAGCCTCAAACATCAAAGTTTGTTATTGAATGTACTCGCAAGTTCGTTTATTTTTGTGATTATCAAGAAATAGCACTATCTCATCGCATAGTTAAAAAACATGACAAGGAGGGTTCCCTTCGGAGAGCCAGCTCACCTGCGTGCACTAAAGATGTTTCGTGTTACAATCCAATTTAAAGGGACAGTTGTTTAAAAAATCTGGTGTTAAGCACCCTCACTTTGACAAAGTTCACAGTCTTCTTTATGACAGCATTCAGAACATCTTAAAATATAGAAAAAAGAGTTTTACTATGTATAAGCTGTGTATCATTCATTGTACACTGATTGTCCAGGGAGGATTTTCTTTGAGCTGTGTCTGAAATCCTGACAAGTATCCAGACACTGAAGTATCCCTCTCTGTTAAATCCCTACAGACCTTTTCCCGAGAAGAGAATCCATTTCAGTCATTACGTCTTGACTTTTTGGAAGTAGGATAAAATAAAACTCTTCCTTTATGTCTTCACGGATACGATATCCGGCAGAAACGTCGAGAACATGGTGCCACATCAGTACTGTCAGCATGAGCTATAGCTAAACCCGAAGGGTTTTTTGGTTTCTGAAACTGCAGTGATCTTGGAATCCTCAGGCACTCAAAATTCTGTCCTTAACATTATTGTTTGAAATTGAAATAATGTAATTCTTTTTGGCCATATTTTTACCTGGAACACAATTTATTGATTTTATGATATACGCTTTGATTAAACTTTCCAAATATTGTGAGCTTTTTTCAGCCTAACAATTTCTAGCAACATTCAAAGAAGCAGTAAATGGAGGTATGTTTTAAAAAAAAGCTGCTTTGGATTGCCGAACTCTCCTTTTAAAATTTGTTACTGGTGTCGACAAAAGAGTCTTAGTCTTGCTCTGCGTACATGGGATGATTTGATTTCAACTGTGGTTTTAATTTCGATGGTTTTATCAAATCAGTACTAGGAACAGAATGACATTCTACACATTGCGTCTTTGTAATCTCCTTGTCCACAATTACTGTCTTTCAGAAGATAAGCTGTACCTAATGGTTTGATGCACTAGTTCAAATAATGTTAGTAAAATTTTTATTTTCAATCGGTTTTACTTTACAATTATTCAAAATATCATTACTCTATTTATAGATAGAAGTGTTTAATTCAAAAATTAGACAGAATTAAATTTTAAGATAAAAATGTGAAGGACAGACAGTTGATAATCTTGGTTTCTTTTTTTATTCCAAATTATTTTGACCAGAATCTAAATAATCAAGATCACCAATGTACTCTTTAGTCGACATACCATTGATGCTGCATATTGCTTTCACATTTCTCTATGCCATTTCTTCAGATTGCTATACAGGTGTCTGTTCTGATTACATTTCGGTTGTGTCGATGTCTAATCTTGTTGGACACACTTAACCACTTTTAACGCAGAATTTGATTTTCATCCGAAGGTTGCAATTGTTTCACAACAAATTCAATGGGCCTGAGCACTTACATTGGCATCGCAATGATGAACTCCCACAATGAATCCTCCTCGCTCTAGCCCGTTTGACTAAGGAGCCCAATTTCTAGAGCACGGGCTTCACTTTTCAATATCTTACGTACCAATGCCACTACAGAGCTTGAATGATCATGAGCATAATTCGAGCTCACTTGGCTGGCACTTTCTTAGTGGTCAGACCATTGCATTCCAATTAGGCATCAAAATGTTGTACTACCATGACTCTGAGACAGATACTTTTTTGAAGAAGGTGTAAAGTGTGCTGATGAGGGGAAAATATTCGTTTACTTCTTCAATATTTTGGACGATGGAAGTGACTATAAGATAAATCTTATGTAAAAAACAGTGAACATGCAGAATGTATCGATCACAAAAAACCACTACTTAGGTGTTCCAAGCCACCACATTCACCTGACATCACACCAGCACCATCAAAAGATTGTGTTACAAGACCACCGAGCTATATGTTAATTTCCTGCAAGGACTCCTTGAAAAGAAGAAAGAGACTTTTAGCAGGCCGATCATTGATCCCCTTGATGTTGAGGCAATGCTCCTTAACTTTCCCATCAGCACTTAAGTAAACGGCAAACTAATCCTTGAACGTCTATTCTACTTTTAGCAGTAGCCCCATCCGCCATAATCACGAGAGGTTCTGCTGTACTTTCACTCTTCGCAACTTTGTTTTCACCAAGAATGTTAAGGTCTCGATAACTGTATTCTGTATGCCAGGCGAGGTATATTCGCCATTTTTTGGAAGGTTTTTGTGGATTTTTTTTACATTTTTGCAACTTCTGTTCCTACTGGAACAGGAGTTGCAAAAAAAATGTTGTTAAAAACAAACCATACGGTGTATCAATATCTGATTCATGTGAACAGTGAAAGGTAAGACCGTTTGCACACAAAAATTTTGTCACATTAAAAACAGCAAACAATCACTGCTTTTAGTCATTACTAATTGATGCAAAACTTGACACTACACTGGCACAATTTAGTTCTTCCTGAAGTTTTCGCTGTTCGTAGGTGGCCATTGCTTGTTTTTACATGCTGGAGTTGCTACATCGACAGAATCCCTTCATTTTATCGTTTGTATGTTGCCAGTCACGAAATCCAACGTGTGTTACAAACGTATTGGGCACCAACACTCTTCATGCATAACAAAATAAAGCATCCAGTTGTTCATTGTACTTCAACCACTCAAACGTCTTGTACCATTCAGAGCTAAAATGTCGCAGTTTTACTCCAAGTTTTATTTTAGGGTAATCTGGGTAATGTTGACGTGGTGGTTTCTTATTATTGAAAAGGATGCATAACTTTTAGGTTATTCATCGCTTTAATGGGTTTTCCAAAGTTTATAAATATCAGTTTGGGAACTACAGTTCAGTTGCGAATCCAAACTAGCAATACTTACGTCACTTTTACTTCTCTTTGCCACAGATGATCCATTATCGTGTGCACCAACAACTTTACTCTTGGTCCCATCATTTCCTTTATTTCTCTTGCTTGCAAAATAATTAAATAAGGATGCCATTTTCAAACATCTAAAGATCTAATCTCTTCTTCAAAAAACCCACAAAACAATTGTCTGTCATCTACATCAAACCAAAGATATCCTGTTTGGCTCATGTGTTAAGATCAGGTGTGAATATGTAACACACATGAAAAACATGGATTGTGACTTTAAATATCACAAGTAGAAGCTTTTTAAAGAATAGGTGTTTGACATTTTATTCGGAGTGGCGAGACATGAGACGGACTTTAAAAAAAATTCTTCTATTAGTGCAATAGACATAACACTTTTTGGACTTTTTGAGGAAGCGCAAGCTCCATTTTTTATTTTTGAGGGGACACCACCGTCAGGCCTCCAGCTCCGGATCAGTTTTGCTTTAATGCTAAAGTATCCAACGTGGGTACGAAAATACATGAGGCGAATAGATTTAATACAGAAATATTTGAATTCATGTCGGGAGGTGTAATGAGTCCCAAAGGACTTAGTTTAGGTACTAAAGATGCCACGATGGTTTACTGAAATAACCACAATAGGAAGTGATTTAGGTGCAGTCCAACAGAACGGCATTATGTTTCATAATTCTACTGGTTAAAAGTTACTTTGTTACTGTGGCAACATAAAAAGGTAGTATTGAAACAAAACTATTGTTTTCAGTGATTTGCAGAAAATATTGCTGACCTTATCTTCTTTTTGGCCATAGAAATAGTATTATTTTATAAATTGTTTGAAAAAAGCAAGTCTTTTAAAATTTTGTGATCAGAAGTTGGGAGTTAAGAACCGAAAATATTCTGGAGAAGAAGTAGATAGCCTTATGCAGGTTTTTAAAGATAATTTTTTGGCCATGGTAAGAATTTCATTCAATCAGATGATGGGGGTGAGCTTGATGATATTAAAGATGTTACTGGGATGCCATATGACGAAGGTGCTGACATTATAGGACTGGTAGATTTTCATTAGGACCCTGTTTTATTTCTTGGAGTTAGTTATTTATCTGTGAGAAAGCTGTCCAGTGTTTCACCTATATATTTAAAAACTCGCGGTGCCAATATTTTTAGTGGTGTTCAAGAACCCACAGCAGCAGTGAAAACAAAGCAAGAACCTTTGGAAATATTTTACCTCTAAAATTATTGAAATGATTTTAAGACAGATAGAGAGTAAGTAGACTGCAAGAAAAACTAATAGGCAAACTTTTTGTGTCACAGACGTTCAGGTTCATTATACGCCTAAGTGTCTGAAAGGAATCATTGAAATACTAGGGAGATGTGAAAAGATGGACCTCATTCAAGGTTTGAAGAAATTACTCAGTGCATTTGGAATGATAACTTAGATATTTAGAGTGGAGGAAAAAACGAAATATGTTTGCTCCATTCCTTACAGTATGAGATTGGTTCAAAAAGAGTCATAACACTTAAGAGCTTATGTGGATCGATGAAGTGGTCTTTCCTTTAGAGAGAGATGCCACTTCAGGCAATATCTACCCTAAAAGCCAGATAAGTGTGGTATGGAGGTTTTTCTCTTGGTGGATTATAGCACTGTGTATATCTGTTGTGGAATTCTATATTCAGGCAAAGGGGCTCATGGAATTACTACTGTTAGAGTGGCCTCTAAAAAAGTTAAGCAATTAGGTTGAGCTATTTTAAGAAACCAAAAGAAATATCATCTCTGATAATCACTTTACAGATTTTAGCATCATAGAGAAACTTTAATGCAAGAGGTTTACTTGCGTTAAACCGGGTAAAAATCCACACTCAACATACCAGAAAGCTTTTTTAGTGCTAAATGCCTTTCTTGTGTCAGTTGCCGCTTTACATTTTATCAACATAAGATAGTGGCTTCATTTATTCCAAAAGAAAACAAATATGTCACGGTACTTTCAGCAGTTTCTAATGATGCTAAGTTTTACAATGTTACTTATAAAACTTAATAAAATAACAATACCAAAGGAACCACATTATCCTCCCAAAACATAAAATGTAGGCAGATTTCACCTTGGTATTCAGAACAAAATACATGCATGTGGAATTAAAAGTTCTCATCCATCAAGAGAGGATGGGGAAAAATGAAAACAAGAAGTCTCCTAAAACGTGCTGTTACAGATGGTCATTGAGTTGTGTTGATAGAAAATGCTCTAGTTCATGTCAGAAGTGGAACACAGTTTCTGTGCTTCACATCTAACCAAAGGAAAGGTAGCTGTCTGAAGCCAACCAGAATGCTAATTAAAGTCTTGGTGAACACTGTGAAGAGATTTCTGCAAATATTTTTTTATTTCTGATATCCGGTATTTGAACCTGATATCATAATAATGCTGTTTTTTCATGCAACTGGTTACTCGTCCCTACTATCTTTACTTTTAGTTTATTTGTGTTACTCAGCATTCAACCAAGGTGGGTAGTAAAAGAAAGATTCTTACTCAGTAATGTATAGCAATACATCCTAACCATTTGTTCATCATAATCAATAGTAAATTATAAACTTTTACATTGAGTCCCGGATAAGCCATGTCGAGCACCAAAAATTGTTTAAATCGTGTGGGCCTTAGAGTTAAGATAAAAGTCCCAAATAATCAATAAATGCACTGTTCCACTCTAAGTGTTATCCATTGGTATATACGAAATTCCCAATTTACACCATCATAAAAGGTTTATCACTCAGGAGTGACATTGCATCTCCAAAAAAATCCTATGCGAACCTACGCTTTAAAGAAATATTCATAAAAGTCTAATTTTATAAATATTTTTATCAATTCCTAGCAGAATAAAATGAATAGCTGCAATTTGCGAAGAAAACAGCATTTAAAAATTTTCCACACACATACATAAACTTCATATTCATTTCTTTGCAGATGGGAAATGTTTTACATTGCCAAATTACTAATTTTAAACTTCACTATCGTCTATTCATTAACATGGGAATTAATCCAATCCATGTGATCAGCAATACGTGTAAATGCTGTGTAATATTTGCAATATTCCACCACAAAGCTAGTGACACCTTGTTGTACCCATCTTCCATCTTTTTCTTGGCAAACGAAGGGTCCTCCGGAGTCGCCCTTGCAAGCGTTAATGCGACTTCCTTTACCATACCCAGCGCAGACGAAGCCACTAAGATCGAAGCAATGTTTCTTCTTTACAACTGGAAGTATGGCTTGTTGTAGTATTCTTGCGCTATCTCCAGGGTGAACCATGGTTCCCCAACCTTTAAAAGACAAACAATATATTTCAATACAATAAAGCTTAAAGAAAGTCAAATTACATACACAGTTCAATCATACAATTAAAAATATTTTCAATTTCTATATTACCATATTATGCAAAGCTTAATATTTAACACATGATACCATGCGAGAGACATCCCACGATTTTCAAGTTACAGAGACAGAAACTGAGATAAATTTTCCGTGGATATATGATTATGTGAAGAAAATCAAAAGCCTCCAAACATTTTAAGCTAAAAAAAATACTTTGAAAACAATAAGTCAACATTTCATTTTTGGGGTCAAATATAGCTCTCGCTTTGTATATTGTTGTTAAGAGGAAGCTTGTCAACTGCGATTGTGGCGAAGGAATGAAAGTACTTGTAATGAACATATTCATAGGAGAAAAGGTTTTGTAGGAAAAATATTGAGAGAATTTAGTCCATTATTCCTTGAAGTAATATGCCTTTTGCATTGGTAAATATGAATTTACCAATGCTCTTCATTATTAATTTAGGAGAATATTGCTTTAAAATTAAGGGGAAATTAAAATCTTTTAAACACTTAAGAGACACTGCTTTGAATTAAAGGAAACTTACCACAAGAAATTTTGGCACGACCTTAATTTATTTTGTAGTAGAACAAATTGGAATTACTGAACCTGGAGCCCCCCAGCTTTCCTGTCATGTTCTTGACTTTTCAGGAGGAACATTTTTGAACGAGCATAATTGCCTTGCAATGTTCGTAAAGTGATTAATGGATGAAGCAATGTCAATTAATCTTCGAATTACTTTTAATATACACGTGTGGAAAACAAGGAAAAAATAAACCTAACATATATATTTTGGATAAAAATCAGCATCCTGCCATGTCCCAAAAATTGCAAGAGGTAAGGTTTCATTAAGGTTCTATTGAGTGGCATGATATTTTCGAAAAGCTTTTTTCACGTTACTGGTATTTTAAACCAAGCATTACAAATTATTTTGACCCAGTCCATCTCCGATTTCGTTTAAGAACTTGTATTAAAATTCAAATACCTTTTGTTGGCATTATCTTTATTTACTTTATAAAAATTCTAACTTTTTGTTACTGTTTATTTACAGCTTTGTACACATTATTAATTAGTTTTAACAACAATTACCAATGTTGTTTTTGGCTACGTCAGTCCTTTTTCCGTCAGTTCTTTTCGTCATAAATTCTGTGATTTGAAAAAGATGCTCCGATGCAGAGTAGTTTATGCTATAGTTGTCAAAGACCCTGTGTTTGCAAACATAATTTTTTTTCAGAGCATTAAAGATTAGAGTTACTCTCACATTTTCCATACTTTTCGCTCCCTATTTTCATTTGTAACTAATACAACTGTAAGCTGTTAAGCCATCTCTATAGGTACATACATTCATTTCGCCTTTTGTGCGTTTTGTCGCGACTTTAGAATCCATCTTAAAGATGTTGTGCTACCCACCACCTTTCTTTGCAACGTTACCAAGGACACACCTGAGTGTGATATCCTGAATGTCAAGCATTATTTTCCATAGTATATTTGTAACGTGGTGGCCGTGTCGTGAAAATTTAGGCCTGAAAAAACCACCACACAAACAAGCAAAAGCATTATATTTAAAAAGATACCAATGGGCCTATCGAAAAACAAATTTCCAAATTAGGAGGCTCGCCAGGATGTACGTGGTAACTAATAGGTACAATAGGACTGCCTGTAAAACTGACAGCTTGTTTTGAATATATCTCCCAAGCAAAGCAATGGTAAACAATTCAAGTTTTGCAGTTGAAATAGGGAAACCCAACACTGATAAGCAGCGTCTGAGCGACAAAAAAATACTTAAATGTTAGGCCTACCTGTCAGGTAACACTTTGTTCCAATGCTCGGAACATAGTTTTTGGGTGGGAGACACACTACCTGAGCATGTTTGCCAAGCTTAACAGGCGATTCTAACTCCATTAGTGACATGTCATATTTCATTCTCCTATTGCTGTATTTTGGATGGTCAATAACCCTCTTGACTTGAATGGTCTATAATATAAGCCAAAAGAAAATCTTGAAATAACTTAAATATACATCTGTTTAAATCTTTGTTTGGATCCATGCAGGTCTATATTTTCCAAATAAAACAACAAAGAAATTACATAATCAATATTATAGTTGTTGATATAACCAAACAAACCTAGAAGTACAAAAATCCTTTAAAATAGCTTTGGAATATCCAAAGGAAAGAAATGAAATTGTGTACATGAAGCTAGAACGATGTTGACGCTAACCGTCAGCTTGACCATCTCGATAGCATGGCACCTTATTATAACGGAAAAGAAACAAATAAATATTGATATAATCTTAAGAAAAGTGAATTAACACTTAATTCAAAAAAATTTTATTCTCTTCCTTTAACGACAATTTTGATATCCTTTCTTTTAATATGACTTCACTGAGTGACAATTTCACTGTTTTGGACAGTTTATAGTTCTTCTTATGATGTGATGTATACTGCTATTCCGTGAGTTGAAGTTTGACACGTGATTTTTGTTCCGTCTTCCTGGTTGATTAGCAACTAATCAATTGAAGAGACCGGATTTTTTGTAGCCTCGTGAAAAATTAAACAAAACTTTTCAAAAACTTTATAAAAAGAAAAGTAAAAATTTTGAAAGTCAAAATTAGACAGTGTTTAAACTGAAGAACACAAATAATAATTGCCTTGGCTACGTAGAGCACGTAGCCATTGAAAAGGTCAGGTCATCAAATAAAAAGTGAACAAAGCGAACAGCTCTGTTTTGACACCCTATGGTGTCACTGTTTGGATCTATTTTGAAATCAGACCACCATTGAGCCGTATCGCTGTTGTCTTTGTAGATTCAAACAATGCAGGGTTTATCCTATATATCCTAATTACAACGGAACCTTGACCGTTGTCAGTCGGTCAGTATTACTCGCTCCTTACTTGACAAGCCCTTTCCCCCGAAGTAATCAGTATTGAAAAATATCTGAATTGTAGTTTTGTATTTTCAAAACTTCACCTGTTGTTAGCTTTCTGATTACAAAACTAGAATGAAAAGTACCAAATTTCGATTCAACAGTGTAAGATCACAGCTGGCTGCTTTTATCAGAATATCAGGAGAAGGAAGAGAAAGTAGAAAATTAATTTTTTTCAAATGATTAAATTAAATTTTATTTTATTTTTGGTTTACTGTCCCTTTGTTTGAATTTTTGCTTCAAATGGTACCCTTCTGAGGGACTTCTTCGAAGCAATGAGTCATTTCAGTTCCAGATTTGTGTCTCCAACTAATGTTTTTTTTGCAAGTTTTCGAAGATTTTTACGCTCCGAGCATTAAATTTTGAGCCTCTTAATGACAACGAAAATGTTCTAAAAACTAAGCCAAGGCTCCATAGTTTTATTGCAGAAACGATATTTTTCTTCCTTGAATATGATTGAAGGCTATTATATTAAATATCATATTGTGCTTTGGTACATTACGTTATACGTAATATACAATACAAAATAAAAACTAAGGAAAAATATCAGTTGTACTCAACCGTACTCGAACCAGTGTCTATGGCTTTCATAGCCATCAGCTCTTTCCAACAAGGAAATTGGTACTGTGTTCTTAGCCAAGTCATATTTGTAAATTAAGTTGTCTCTCGATTATTCCATAGGTCAAGAAAAATATTTATTTTCTAAAAACAAAATGCCCCATTTAAGTACAAAATACACCCACTTTCAGGAAACACAATTAACGTGTTAGAGTAGGTTGGAATGAAAGACATCGACAAGGATAGGGTCCTGCCAGGTGAAAAATGGGAATTTTACTTGGTCCCTATATATTTGTGACTATTCTCAAGCGTTGCTTTAAAGCATTTGTTACTTTTAAGGTTATGAGACTACTAAAAGGTAGCAGCTGCATAAGAATAATAACAGAGGTTATCAGGAAAACAGATGACAATCAACATTAGACTTGAACGACTGAAAATCTTACTAAAAAGGAAAGAAGAGGGGAAAAAACGAGAATAATTTGAAGATATTTGAAGAAAGAAAATAAACAAGGGTGTGTATGGTTGAGTCTGGAATCAGGCAAAATAGCTATTACCGAATTTAAGATAGAATTGCAAGCCACACTCCAAAGTCAAGAAAAATTAGTCTGGAGTTGCCACTCCTTCAAAGGAGAGAATTTTATAGACCATAGTCAATTCAACTAATGAGACGTTTGAGAGAATCTTACTTGAGGTTTGGTTCAAAATATGCTGTATAACAACTTAAAAAAGGCAAAAAAACTGCAATCAACCAACAGAAAGAGGACAGTACTACTCAATTAAAAAAAGTGGATTGACTCCTTTAGGACAGTTTCAAGCGGCAGGGCTAAAGAAATGATAACAGCTATTTTAGTCCCTATCAAGACCTACATATTTCTGGACCAAGAAAGAACATTTCCCTCACAGCATGTGCCAAGTAAGAGTTTAGATTTTGCTTATCACCTGTTCTGATCCTTCTTTTATTGCTCTATCATGTTCTCCAATTAAAACTTTAAAATTTTTAGCATGTCTATGTTCGGTGCAATGTGCTGCTGTAAGGATCCAGTTCGGAGCAATAAGGGAGGCACCGCATGTGTGATATCCAGTATACTGTAAGGAAACCATCCAAGGCCATGATCCTCTAATTGCATTTCTGCCAGAAATTATACGTTGATGAGGTACTTGTGACCGTCCACAGGCCCCAGGAGGTAGAGTGGGATTTGTACCTGTAAATAAAAAAATTGAAATGGTATCAATTCAAATTAGTTACGGTAATTTCTTTCTAAACTTCCCACAAGTCCTCAGCTTTAAAACGAGATCTATATAACAGTGAAATATTCCAGTCTTGAGGTCTGTTTTCGGATAATATAACATAGAAAAAAAATTTTGAAATACCACTGAAGGTAAAAATTTATAAGTATAAAGAAAAGAAAGTAGAAATATATCTTGCTCCACAGCGAATTTAAATATAATGCCATGGATTTCAAGGCTATCTGTTGCACCCAGTGAACCTTGGTTAAAATGTATTGACATATACATATGTGAGCTAAGCCACATCAATATTTATTGCTCTTGGTTATTGGCATTAAATGTTCCTGTTGTACCAAGAAAGCTATCGTTCTGTCGTACTGCTTAAGGCTAAGTTTTATACATGTAGATTTGGATAAGATATCTACCAATAAGGAGATGGGGAAAAAAAAGTGCAATCTTCTGGAATAAAGGGGTTGCAAAAGAAAGCTGGTTAAGAATGTAGCACCGGTACCTCACTTTGTAGAACAAATAACCATCATTGGTACAACATATATTTTTCATTCTTTACTTTTAAAACCGCATTCTGTGTTTTGCTTCATTATCGTAGCAGTATATAATAAAAGTAAATCTAATGTGAATTATTTCGTCATTGAATAAAGTGACAAACGCAGATTGATTTTAATAACCTCCAGAAAAAGAATGACTTGTGTCAGAGGACAGAATTTTGGTAAAAAAAATTGCTCCACTGTGTTTCTATTGCTGTGTTCAAGATTTTGACTGGATTTTACTCAACTGTTTGAAGCATTTAAAATAAAACTAAGGTCTTTAGCGTTTAACATTATGATCAATATTTAACAGCATGACAAAATAAAATACACAAAATCCTATTTCTATTTTATATCAATCATAAATGTGTTAACATTGATAAAATTATTTTACTTTATTACATGTGTCTGGACAAATTCTAACATTCCCAAATTCATAGTTCATTTTTCATTATTGTAAGCTTAAATAATGGCTTGTTAATAAGTAATAATGATAATGATTCAGTGTAAGATAGCTGTGATGAATATCTTCCTCCAGGTCACCAGGCCCATGGCATCACTTTTTCTGCCTCAGTTGATTTCAAGTCTTAGTGTATCAGTCCATATGTCTCAGTCCATATGTCTCAGTCCATATGTCTCAGTCTCGGTCTTCCTCTCTTCCTATTTCTAAGTTGTACTAGTTAGTATATCAGAATATTGAAAATATCGCTCAGTATTATGTTATTTTGCAAATATTGATTAGGAACTCTAAGAGAAAAGCCACGTCAATAAATAGAGTGGAAAAAAGAACATTAATTGTTTAAAAACAAAGTATTTATTCCTAGACGTTTGGTTGAAAAAATTTGGAAATACGTTCTTTTCTTGTGCTAATTGAACATCATGTTTTAAATTAGGCACAATTTTTTTGTCTTTCCTATTTTTATTGCAAATAACCATCTTCTTTTATGAATCTGCTATGTGCTTATTGATGTTGTGTATTGTTACATGTTCATGGTTTTGTAGTCAATAATCTTAGAAAAGGGAAACCATTTCATACAATCGTTGCTCTTTTTAAATGAGTTTTTTTGTGTAATAGATGGGAAAATGTGCTTATAATATTTCCAAGACAATGTAAAGTTTCTGTTTATTTCATAAAAGTGAAAATTGAACAGAATATGTCTATACAATGTAGGATAATTCAAATATTAATTAAACTNGAACATCATGTTTTAAATTAGGCACAATTTTTTTGTCTTTCCTATTTTTATTGCAAATAACCATCTTCTTTTATGAATCTGCTATGTGCTTATTGATGTTGTGTATTGTTACATGTTCATGGTTTTGTAGTCAATAATCTTAGAAAAGGGAAACCATTTCATACAATCGTTGCTCTTTTTAAATGAGTTTTTTTGTGTAATAGATGGGAAAATGTGCTTATAATATTTTCAAGACAATGTAAAGTTTCTGTTTATTTCATAAAAGTGAAAATTGAACAGAATATGTCTATACAATGTAGGATAATTCAAATATTAATTAAACTTACCAGTTGGTTTGACTGGAGGTCCTTCAAAGAAAGATATTGAAAGGTTATTGAAAAGTAAATATGAAAATAATTTAATAAAATTTAACAAAGAGAAAAAGAAAATTGCCTCACAGCAAATATTTCACTTCATATCACAAGTTTTCTGATCAGTTGCCTGCACTTAAATAGTTAAGCGTATGCTATAAAGACTGACATAAGTTTCATGACTCTTTAAGTGCTGAGGTAGTGACGAAGGATCAAAATTAAAGGTCCGAAGGCTTGAACCCTCAGAAGGTTAGAGTATTTCGGGCAAATACCTTCGCTGGAGGCAGCAGTTTATCCTTAAGCGTGGGCTGCTTTGAGTGAAGTGAGTTACTTTTGTTGATTATGTCCACATCAGGCGAGCCATGAAGCCAGATGCTTTATTAATGGTAGATAGTCACCTTATTGCAAGCATTTGTTTATTATGCATGCACCTGCCTTAACCTGCTTAGACTGTTTGTCATTTTGTATTTTGTTTGATTTTCCATTCAATACTGAAGCTTCACCTTGATAATGTGTGCTGCCCAATCATTCCATAGTAGTAGCAGTAGTAGTAGAAGTAGTAGTAGTAGTACTACTACTACTACTACTACTACTACTGCTACTACTACTGCTACTACTAATATTAATAATAGTAACAAAAATAATAGAAATTAAAAAATTAATTTGTTCTAAAGGTCTGACAATGCCGGAATGGTTTATGAAGGAGAGCGTCCGGTACCTAAAAAGTATTCCAAACGGCAAGCGGAAAATAAAGCCTCTGGGATCTCAAGTCCATCTCCTGGCATTCTCAGAACTGTTAGGAGCAAACAGGAGAAGGGGTAAAGGGCGAGTATCTGAGTCCTTTAAAAAAACCATGATCGGGGTAAAACAAGGTCGTTAGCGCTGCCAGAAGTTGTTCTGGAAAGAGGAAAATTTCTGATTTCAAAACCAGGGCAGACGGAGCTCTTTAGTTTTGGAAGTTGCCAATCGCAGAGCCTGTTAGAAGTAGCGACATGTCTAGAGAGCCGGGCAATTCTGGAGGGACTGATCCAAACCCGTGCATCAATTTAACCTGTTTTGGGGGAGACTTTTGGAAATAGTCAATTTTAACCTATATTACATGATTTTTCAAATAATACAGTAGAACTGTTAGGTGCTTATGATGAAGTAGCTCCAGAGTGCAGCAACGGAGTACGTATAGCGAACAACCATGAATGGGCTCATGAAAAAAAAGGAATACTAGATACTGACAAAAACGATTGAAGAAAAGAAAAACTCTTTATGAAACGAATAAAAGCTGGAAGGGATATCGATTATCCAGAAGCAAAAGGAACACCCCAACAACCTGATTGACAATGTCAAGAGATTTAAGAAGTAAGGTTGGGGAAACCAGGAAGAGCATGATGTTGTAGATCAACAAGTAAAAGTAAATAAAGTTAGTGATAGTAGAAAACATATTGAATAGACAACAGATATGAAAATGAGTTTGGTTATTATGGACGAAAATGAGAGATTAAAAAGGAGGGGATTTATAAAGAGAGTGAAGAGAAGCTGGGACCAGAGATATATTCTAAATATAGTCTTGCTAGTTAGCAGAAGCTGAGAGATAACGCTGCTTGATTCAAGAAGGAACTGTCGCACTAAGATCAGATTAAATGAATCTGATCTTAGTGTGACAAAGAAGAGAGCAATAGCAGGTGGAGATGCAAGATGAAAATGTTGAAGAAACGATAGATTTCGCTATAGAGAGGTTACAGAACAAGTCACTATTATGACTGGGAAACCTCAAGATAATGAACAAAAAAAAAATTTTTACAGTGCATTAAATGATGAAGATATTAGTGATGAAAATTATCAACATGTCCAAGATGCGTGGAATACTTTTAATTTCAAATCACCAGGTGAATATCATGATTTGTATCTTTAATTAGATACTTTATTCCTTGCTGGTGTGTTTGAAAGCTTTAGAAAAACATGTATGCAGTATTAAGCATTAGATCAATCAATCAATCAATCACGGTCCGGTTGTTTACCCGGACCGAAAGCATTAGATCGTTGTCATTATTTTACCAGTACTTGCTTTCCATGGGATGTTGTGCTTAAGATGACCGATATTAAATTAGAGCTGATTTCTGATATTAATATGTACCAATTTGTTGAAAGAGGAGTGCAGAGTGGTATTTCATACAAAACTAATAGATATGGTATGGCAAATAACAAATTCATGAAAGAGTATGATAACATAACAGAATCCCAAGTCGGAGACGTATTAATAGAAGAGGATAGGAAATTAGAAAAATTGTTCATGNTTAAGCATTAGATCAATCAATCAATCAATCACGGTCCGGTTGTTTACCCGGACCGAAAGCATTAGATCGTTGTCATTATTTCACCAGTACTTGCTTTCCATGGGATGTTGTGCTTAAGATGACCGATATTAAATTAGAGCTGATTTCTGATATTAATATGTACCAATTTGTTGAAAGAGGAGTGCAGAGTGGTATTTCATACAAAGCTAATAGATATGGTATGGCAAATAACAAATTCATGAAAGAGTATGATAACATAACAGAATCCCAAGTCGGAGACGTATTAATAGAAGAGGATAGGAAATTAGAAAAATTGTTCATGATAGACCTGGAGAACCTGACGCATTCTTTAACGCTACAGATGCAACCCCGTATGAAGCTACCGAAAATTAAGCTTGGTAATCAAATATGTGAAAGTGGAAATAAGGTACTGGAGTTGTAGTTAAGAGATGTGAATACTATACCAGTAATAGGTGACAAAGTATATACAATGGGAAAAGCTACTGCATCCAGGTTAAGAGTACTTGCTGACAAAAACAAACCTGGTAAAAAGAAAAGAAACGTAGAAGGAAGAAAACTTCAGGTACGTAGGATTAAAAAAGAGGTAAAACAACTCAGACAGAAGATTATCAAGACAAGCAATGAGTTTTTTAGAGGAAGTAAGTGGAGAAAGGCATCACCTACAGAGAGAGCCAACCTCAAAAATTAAGGAATAAAATACTAAAAAGATAGGACAAATTTCAATCTGGGAAGTCTGAAAGAACTCTGGCTAGACTAAATGAAATACAAAAAAGTAAAGGTGGAAAAATTTGTTGAAAAGAGGAGAAGAAAACAGAATAACATCAGTTTTCAGCCTGATCTGAAAGGGTTCTTTAGGACGTTGGAAGAAGGTGGCGTGCGTGAAGGAGAGATGCCAAATTTGGATACGTTCTTTAACTTTTTCGCAGGTGTACGAGAAAGGAAGGAGAGGACATCTTACATGCTGTGGATGAAGGAAATGGGAAGACAGCTAAATCAAAAGGTTAACAGGGCCAATGATCTAATTTTTACCTTTGATAAAGTGAAAAAAGAAGTCGTAAGTAAAAAAGGATGGATAGCTCCAGTAATTGACGCCATACAGAATTATTGTTGGAAAAAGTTCGAGTCTGCTCAAAGGGGACTCACCAGAGGATTCACAGCCCTGACGGAAGAAAGTTCTATGATACCGACTTGATGCCCAACTGGAAGAAAAGGGTTACTTTCTAAAACCAAGAACCTAGAAGACGAAGAGAATTACAGACCAATATCGTGTTTGAATACTTTGTAAAAAATAATGACAGGAGTGGTAGCAAAGGAAATAAGAGATACAACATGGAAAAAGAAATATGGGATAAAGGCAAATTCGTAGCAATAGAAGGTGTCATGGAAACGCTAGATTAGTTAGTCATTGATAGATATGTCATGCAAGAAGTGAAATAACACAATAGGAATCTTACAGTTGCATTTTAAGATTACAAAAAAGCCTTTGATAAAGTATACTAAAACTGGATGTTGAGAGTTTGAGTGATCACATTGATGTCACAGTTATGGAAAAGTAGAAAAGAAGACTGGAGTTATGAAGTAAAGGGGTAAAGCTAACAAGTAGATGGATCGACATTTAGTGCGGGTTCCTGGAAGGCGACAGCTTTTCGTTATTTTTTTTTGTATCGAGAAAATACCAGTACGTTTACTATTGCAACAAAGTAAAGGCTACAGGGTGGATCTTTCTGAAAGTAGAGACACCAGTCGAACACATAGCCTGTTTGTAGACGACCTAAAGCAGTATGAAGAAAATTACGAAACTCTTAAAGACGTGAACAACTTTATTTCATAGGGGAGTCTTGACAATGGGACATGCTATAAATTAAGAAATTATTTTGAAATTGTATTCTAGGCAGGCAAAGTTGTGTATAATATAATAATACCAGCTTGGATGACCTATGCTAACAACATTAGGAGCTTTGTGGAGAAAAGTATGAAACGATAAAAACTCCTGTTAACTTCAAATGGGTCAGAACTGTGTGAAGTAGATGTAAAAAGAGGTATCTTCCAAGGAGACAGTCTTTCCCCACTGATATTCGTGATATGCATGATCCCACGGTCTCTTGTCTTGAGAAAAGTGAATGCATCATATGAATGGAGTAAGAAAGAATTCAAGTTGAATCACCTCCTCTTTATGGATAATCTCAAATTGTTTGGAAAGAGTGAGGATCAAATTAATAGCTTTGTGCAAACAGTGTTTGTATTCAGCAAGGATATTGGCATGGAATCCGGGCTAAAAAAATGTGGAGTGATTATTATTAAAGAGAGGGAAGTTGATTAAGTGTGACGGAATACATTTGCCTAAGGAAGATATTATGAAAGAGGTAGATGAAAATGGGTATAC
>RDPX01000002.1:1124894-1144269 GCA_003991215.1 Morbakka virulenta | reverse complement strand
TGGGTATAACAGGCAAAATGTGACCAAAGAGGGCAATAACAAATATCCAGTCTGAATTCAATGCCGCAATACCAGACTTAGTACTACTTTTAGGATATCTTTCCATGTATTGTCAGATATCAGGCTAGGAGTGTAGAGTGCTGTAGTCATGAGTTGCCGTCATACAACAACAACCGCTTGAGCAATATGCTTTTCCTCTCTGATTGTGGGGGAACACTTGCAAGGTTGCAGTGATCTTGCCATTTATATTTGATTTTCTATTTATCTCACTCTTGTAACTACAGTACATGTGCCTGCATTCAACTTACCTGGCTTGTTGCTAGGCACTGAATGTGAATTTTTCACCCATTCATCACCAGATGGTGTGTAATCACTCGATTATAATAATAATATTTCGGAAGGCGCTTAGAAAATAAAGGTGAACAAAAATAAGCTGAGCAAAGGGTGGATTTAATGATGATAGTAATAAAATAAAAACAGTAATGATACTACTACTACTACTACTACTACTACTACTAATAATAATAATAATAATAATATGCAATTAGAGCAGAAGGGAACAATGTAGCACGGTACAGAAAGAATGCTGCAGAACCATTACTGATAGAAATGAAAGCATTAGGGATGATGAAATCGGAGAATATAAGGACATGGCATAATTTAAAAGAGCAAAAATGACTTAGATGGGTAGTAAATGGACAGAAAAAAACGTTGTATGTAGAGATTTTGAAGAAAGAAAAGACCTTCAACGCGAAAAGAAATGGTATGGCCAAAAACTTGAAAGTGTTGATGAATCAAAAGCGGAAGAGTACAACAGGCAACAAAAACGAAATTTCTTGTAAAGTTCTTGGAAATCTATTTGGTGTAGAAAATACACCTTATCAGAAAAAATGTATTAACAACTGACTTGTAAAACGCTCAATAGCATTTTTATTTAAGAAAGGTTCTATTAAGATCAGACAGAACTTCTAATGCCTATTTTGCAAGTGTGTTTCTTATCACTATAGCGCACTGTGGACTTTGAAGGAAAAGCTAGAAAACAACATCGGCACAATTCTAAATAGAGAGATCCTTGAAATTAACTGGCGGAAAATAAAACTAACAATGAGCTCCAGGCCAGAACGAAATGGAATTATAGGAGAACTAACAAAGACAGGACACATTATTTGACTGCATCCCGAAAAACCGTCAAGAAATGCCCTTGAAAAATATCTCAGAAAAGTGAAAAGGCAACAAGTAAGAATAAAGACAACTTGGAATCAAACCGCATGGTAATAATTGAATAGTATTGGAATCACAGTAGGTCCTCCTAAAGCAACCAAGGCATTAAATAGATTATTGGAACTGACACGTGATAGAAAACAATGGAGCAGCATCGTAAAAAGCGTTATGCAGTACTAACTGCATGTGACGTCATAATAGTAGCTAGTTATCCAAAATCTAGACTAAAAATGTATTGCCTTGGTTCGTGTTACTACACATAAAAACTTACAGATAAAAAGTTGGAAGAGGTTTATGGTCATGTTGATGTCCACAGAAGTGGCTATCTGTTTCTTCTATTTGATTAGTATCTACCTGACATGAACATGAAATTGTCTGCCGATATTTCAACCTTTTTAAAAAATGGTATGTCATTAATAGATGAGATACATGTGTAAGGACTCAACTTTTTTTTACTATTCTTACTAGTATTATGTATGGCTTTCCTATTACTATTATAATTATTATTATTGTTATTGTTGTTGTTGTCGTCACCATTAGCATTAAATACTGACTGGATATAGAGCAATATATAGTAACTAAAGTAACATGAAGAGGATTAAAAATCGAGGTAGTAGTAGTAGTAGTAGCAGTAGTGTTGTACAAACACTCTAGTATCATAATAAGAATAAATACATTAGCACTGATATTTCTGGCAACAGAAGAAAAACAACATAAATGTAGTATCAGTATAAAATTGCTAACGTACCTTTGGTAGGCGGTGCTATTATAAAAAGAAAAAAAATATTTAAAATTACTTGACAGACATTACCTTACACAATGTGCTATCAATAAAATTACTTGTTTTGAATACTTTTCCATGGCCTTGATATATATAATATAGACAGGGTAATTGAACAAACAAAAAACTTTAACCAATGGTTCAGAGGTTCAATTTTTCTTCTGTTGAAACTTAAAAATGTTCGGTAGAGTAAGGTTCCTACAAGATTAGCTACTGAATGAAATAGCTGACATCATTGACATAGGTCTGTCTAGTATCGTGCCTCAAAAAAGTGCCTTTTTCATATGTTAACACATTAAAATAAGTTCACTTCTTTTGTTTAATATGTTGTATTCACCGCACAATGCAATTTCAATTTAAATCTGAGCTCCATTTTCCGGTGAATTTTTCCACGTCGTTTGTGAATTCTTCATTTTACAGGGACGTGGATATGTTCTTCTATGTCATTACCCTATTTAAGTTTTGTAATCAAGGTTTACATTGTTTTATTTGTCCCACATGAATCGATTCTTTAAAATTCTATGTAATAAGGAGAAAGAGGATTGAACCGATTTTTAAGGGTTGGGGAAGCTCACTCCTTCTCTACAGCTTGTTGCAAATATCTTTGTAACGGACAATGGCAGAACAAATAAAAGGTCCACTCAATACTCAACACAAGGCAACATGCTACTCTTTTAAATATTTTGTTTTTGGTATTCCTATGTTAAGCAGTGTCATGGGGAAAACATGCCTTGTTTTAACACGGGAAAGCCAGGATTACATCACCATCAGTATTTATGTCTAAACGTTGCACTAAATAATGTAACGATGCTTACCTCTAGTGCCTGAAGCTGTGTAGAAATGAAACAAAATGAAAGACAAATAAATCAATCAGTTACATACTATGTTAAAAGTTCTTTCTACTCATTAAAGAACATGACAAAGCAGTGAAGCTGTTAAAGTCAAAACAACGAAACTCAATAGAATACCATTAAAGGTTAAGGTAAACAGAAAGAATAAACAGAAAATTGTCTTCGAACAGTAGTGTATTTCTGATTATCCAGACCTAATTGAACTTCAAGAAAGCAACGGTATTAACTTAGAAACAGCTCTGCAGTCAAGAGATGCTTAGAAGGAAATGCTAAGTTGTATTTTATTTAGTATGCACGCAAAAAAATTGTAAAAGTATTAAAGCAGAGCGAAAGATCTCCATAATTACGAACGAATCAACAACAGTTTCCAAAAAGCATGCATAATCACTCATATTCAGTACGTTTTGTGTGACAAGCCTATTAATGTTTTTCGAACATTTATTGAACTGCCTGGCCAAGGGACAGAATCTATTTGTGGGTTATTGAAATAGTGGTAACCTATAACCGGATACCAGTAGTACTTACAACAGTAGTTGTCACAGGTTCCTCTACAGAATTTTTTCATGAACCCTGCCATATCAGATGAATAACATCTTGCTTTCATCCGGAAACAAGAGCCCAATTGATCCACGCATTTTTGAGCTGCAATTCAAGAAATACAAGAAAACACCTGTAGTCATTTTATACATTAACAGAGACAGAGATAGTTAATTAATATCTGTTGTAAATATGCGATGCACAAAAGATTTGTCTTTTCCAGGAATTAGTTAATCAGCCAGTTGTAAATAACAAGAAAAAGAATCTGTGTCCTGCTGCCACTATTAGCAGACATATAGGGTAAATAAGTGTATTATATAGTCAAGCAAAAGCAGTTATAAATGGCCATTCTTTTCTTTTTTCTGTCTTTTCTAATCTTTTGATCTATTGATTTCTTCACTTCCTCAATTATACCACCGAAAATATATTCAGACTCGGCAGTATGCGACTTATAACGGGGCAACAAATTGGTCACAGTACTTTCATGGATGTGGCAGAGATTCGAATTTCTAACTTCTTTCACTGTAATCTGTTGATTTAACCACTTGGGCACTACTGCACTAAACTACGAGGGAAATAGAATGTTTTTAAATAATTCGATAGCTTGTTAAAAACTGACGGGACAAGTACTGAAGGAAGTTATTAAATGCAAGAGAAATATTTTCAGTAATAGGTATTAGTATAATAACAAAACAAGCTAATTCAAAAACTCATAAAGAGAAGCGTAAAACGTCTTTAATCAAACAAAGAAAAGAAGCGATAGATACCTAGTTTCGTAGAATACTGAATTGCTGGAAATTTCATTAATTTAACAGTGACTTTACGAAATAAGTGCATTTTTAATCTCACATCAACCTACATATTAAATTACATATTAAATCAGCATTTTACTGCTGTTGACCCTTTATTAGAAAGAAATCTCATAAATGCCGGATTAATTACTGCTGCTTTTTTATTAATTTCATTCGATAAGAGAAGCATTGATTATTTGAGAGCGGCTGTTATTTCAAATCGAACTTTGTGATACAAATAAAATGAACGGAAAGTGTAGAAAAATTTTTTTATTCTGATACGCAAACACTTGTACATCAGGTTAAATTCAATACCTATATTAATAAGTACAAGATTTAAATAATTTGTTTTCCTTTGCGGCGTACAAGTCTTAAATCACTCAAGTCAGAACCGATGTGCCCATTAAATTAAATTACAAATAAAATAACTCCAGACCAAAGGGCGTAGCTTATTCGAGTAGCAGTGTTTAACCAGCAGTTGAGGCAAGTTTACTCTTATTGATAATTTTTAGTAGGAGCCCAAGAGTGGTTTATTGTTTATTGAGCATTTCAAGGGAAAGAACCCAGAAGTTTTAAATATTCACAGCAAGGATGCTGTCATCATGAAGTCTTATTTTTCCTTTTAGATTACTCAAGCAAACAGCAACAAAAAATGGATGGCTACTAACATGCAGAATTTGATGGTAAGAGTAACCCAGATCAAAAGCAAAGTTTTCGCAGAATACAAACACAGACTAAATGATAAAAAAAGATTTTCACTCTGCTAAAAGGCTTAGGTCAAAGCCCAAATGCAACGAAATCAAAGATACAAAACACAAAAAGCCAACAAACATATACATAGAGACATCAAAGAGATTGCTTCTCCTTTAGTGATTGTATTATAGCCAAAGATAGAAAAGTACTCCTAGACTCACAAAATACTGTAGAAAGATATAATGAATACATTGATCTACAAAATCAATCAGTCAACAAAATTATGGAAGGTTGAACTATCTNATTCGATAAGAGAAGCATTGATTATTTGAGAGCGGCTGTTATTTCAAATCGAACTTTGTGATACAAATAAAATGAACGGAAAGTGTAGAAAAATTTTTTTATTCTGATACGCAAACACTTGTACATCAGGTTAAATTCAATACCTATATTAATAAGTACAAGATTTAAATAATTTGTTTTCCTTTGCGGCGTACAAGTCTTAAATCACTCAAGTCAGAACCGATGTGCCCATTAAATTAAATTACAAATAAAATAACTCCAGACCAAAGGGCGTAGCTTATTCGAGTAGCAGTGTTTAACCAGCAGTTGAGGCAAGTTTACTCTTATTGATAATTTTTAGTAGGAGCCCAAGAGTGGTTTATTGTTTATTGAGCATTTCAAGGGAAAGAACCCAGAAGTTTTAAATATTCACAGCAAGGATGCTGTCATCATGAAGTCTTATTTTTCCTTTTAGATTACTCAAGCAAACAGCAACAAAAAATGGATGGCTACTAACATGCAGAATTTGATGGTAAGAGTAACCCAGATCAAAAGCAAAGTTTTCGCAGAATACAAACACAGACTAAATGATAAAAAAAGATTTTCACTCTGCTAAAAGGCTTAGGTCAAAGCCCAAATGCAACGAAATCAAAGATACAAAACACAAAAAGCCAACAAACATATACATAGAGACATCAAAGAGATTGCTTCTCCTTTAGTGATTGTATTATAGCCAAAGATAGAAAAGTACTGCTAGACTCACAAAATACTGTAGAAAGATATAATGAATACATTGATCTACAAAATCAATCAGTCAACAAAAGTATGGAAGGTTGAACTATCTTACGATCTGACACTACACGAGCTATCAAAATAACAAAATCAAGCAAAGCTCTAGTTGCAGAAGTGGCCACGAGGTCAACAGCTTACCATGCAAAAGATTCATGGTTCGAACCTTTGGCACCTACCTGGAAGTGTTGTGCTTCACTTGTTTCTCCATTACAAGTGCCGTACCACTGAGTTTGTACATGTTTTTGGAAAGAGAATTGGGGGAGGGAAGAACTCATTAACTTAAAAAAGAATAATTAGTACAAAGGAAAAAAAGTAAGCCTCGGCACCAAAGGGGCTTTAAAACCTTATTTAGGGTTGATTTTTTATGTAGTTTTTTTTGGTTTAAAGGTCATTTCTCCCAAATAACTGGGGCTCAGACCGTGCCATTCACAGGTACTTTCGTTTTGGCAGTGAGGAATTTGTTGGCCGGATGCCCTTCCTGACGCCAACCAATGGCTTTCTCTTTTGTAAAGTTCCAAATTGTTTTTGCCTGCACGGGGAATCGAACCCGGAACCTCTTGATTACGGCGCAACTGCACTATCACTTGAAAAAACCCTTACTTAGGGTGAAAGATCTAAAAACAATATACATTCACAGCAATTTTTTATGTGGCTTTGCTCCCTTTAACTTTCCCATTTCTTTTTCGTTCAGCTCCATATAATATGTTGTCAATGGTAGCAAAATATATGCTGCAAATATTCATAATAATATGCAATGTTGAAAGGAGATGTCTGTGCTTGCTGTGCTTAAGATATTGATTTAACAAAATTGACAAAATTATTAGTAATTAACCTAAAAATGCAAAAAAATAAGAAAGATTATTAACATGAAAGTTTTTTGCGTGAGCTATTTTATTATTGAAAAATTTGTACACACATACCAGCTGACGCATGACCAGCAATGGCAATGGCCACTCCCAAGATTGCCAGGAACCTTAACATATCCAGTTTTTTTAACAGACCAGGTTTTCTCAGCGAGAAAGAAACTGATTTTCCTAGATGTAGGAAAGCGTAAGCTTAAAGGCTTTTTATGGCAAAACTGGTCTGTCAGTCATTTTTGCTATTTATCTTTAGTCACACAAAACAAAAAACAACAAACAAAAATGCATTACCTTTGTTTTTTTCTCGGCAGCTAATTAATTAAAATTACAAATTATTTTAAGTAGACACAAGGTTCTACGAATTAAAAACAAACACTTTAACTTAATCTCGGAATAGATAGTAAAATTACCCCAACAAAACAGCTGAAAAAAGACCCATGAAGTACCTCAATATATTTCAAAGTTCTAAATGTTGTAGCTGTACTTGATATTTTGAATTTAAGAAAATCAGCGGTGGATACAAAAACCTTGTATACAAATGCAGGATTTGTATGCACAATTAGATAAAAAGGCCAGCTTTCAAAATCTGGATAAATGCTTCTTGGTTTTCAATTACTGAGTTTGTATTTTCTTCCCTGTGAAATGAATTCAGAGAATGAAACAAGAAAACTATTATTTACTCAAGTTGATAATATAAACCTATTTTGCTAGTGCAGGTAAAATGATTATTAGTATATTTGAAGACAAAATTTACACCAATATTGCTGATAGTTACTTAGCTCAGATGTTTCTTTTTTTCGATAATTCTCTCAAAAACCTTGGAAATAATTTTCTATTACCTATGCTAGGAAAAACATCCACATACAATAGGCATTTTATACAACTTTAATCCATTAAATTGTTTTTCAAGCTAAGGATTTCTACCATGTTTTGGAAAAAAGAGCACCTTCTACTGACGGTTAATAAATTGATAGATATTTCAAAACCTCCGTTAAATCAAAATGATTTAAACTCGTAAAATCCAAAGTTTACAAAAGTCAGCTTCCGTCTGAATGCAAAAGTCGAACATGGAATGGGAACTGAAAAGCTTCTAATTGGGGATATGTTTTAGTTTTGAAGATTGAATAAAATTTCAACCTACAGTTATTCGTTAACTAGTGGAGAAACTTAATTTAGCATCGGAAATAATTAGTAGACATTTTTGTGACCAAAATATTACGTTTACAGAAGGTATATAAATAATTTATTTCAATGTAATAATTTGTACTATTTTCGAATTACAACTAAGAATATTCCTGCAATGGTACATGACTTGTTCTTGAAACACATTTTTTCTTTGTCTCCCACGCAATAACAATCAAAACCAAATATCGAGCTATTCTTATAATAGTTAGGAATTCTATAAATAATCCGATATTCTACGAGAATAATTTTTAGCACTTCTCTTTTTGACTCTGAACTTCCTAACTTCCGAACACCTGTGGCAGACCAGTAATTTATAAAATTTGTCAGGAAGTCTGGTTCTTCTCACTGAAAATGACAGCCTTCTAGCTCTCTAATAGACATGACTCGCATTGCTAAGTCTGCAGGTTTTGATTTGACGTAACCCTAGTCCTCCTACTCAGTAAATTTCTGAATCTTTGCTGTTGGATATGAGACTGAAATATTCAGTCCTAGACCTCTGTAAGCAATCTGCAAGAACACTGTAATGTAATTAGTGAAAAAGCAACTTTGCTGTTTGTCGATCATGAACATATTTGCAGCTTTCGCATTAGATATTTCTCCTTGAACACACACTTGAAGTTACATGCAGCCTTTGACTTCGAAGCAGTCAGGTGAACTGACACTTTGTTGTTGTCGTCCTGTACTCTACCATACCTGACATATGTGTTCTCTTCTCTGAATGTCTCACAAAGGACGAAACTAAATGATCATTTATCTTAAGTGATATTTCCATGCATCTATGAACTAGGATGACTCCTATATATTTGATAGGAAGTCTTGATCCTTTGCAAAATGCTTTTTAAAGGGTCATCCAAATTTGCTCTGCAAAGCTAAGCATCTTGAAACAGCATCTTTGGCCAGATGGTGTAAAGTAACATAAAGCATGGGAGAAAATACAATTGCAATATTGCTCAGGAAATCTTGCTGAGGCTCCAGTTCTCGCTGACTGGTGCTACGGGATTTAAGGGAAAATATGCTTGCCATAGAACACCCAGAGTTTAGGCAGGGAGCTTGTTTAAGCCTAACTACGATGTTCTGTCTTTCTTTCGAATGACCAGAAGTATGTCTGCAGGAATCGTGAACAGTTTTATCTGGTAAAGGTTTCTCTTTATTTTTTGCCTTGAGAAGAGGTTGTATCACCAATTGTGGTGGAAAGAGGCCTGGCACTACCACACATACTAAGTTGTTCAAAGTGCACTGGTCTGGAGGTTAGCTTTGGTTTAGGTATCCACTTAGAACATTGTGGTAGAGGTTGTCGGCGTGTGTTAATTCAATTCTAAGGTTTTAATGTAATTTCAGTCCTGAGTTGATCACGTCATTCAGTGATACAAAATTGTGCTTAGCAAATGTATCAAACATGATTCTCATGTTTGTGTTTTCTTCTTCTAGATATTATTGGTGAGATATAGGTTTGCCGTGTGACAGCTCATTAATCAGCTCATTAATCGCAGTTAAGGCTACTTTCCAGTACAAACACTTTTCCACCGCCGCATATTTTCTGTCATTCTATCTATAGTAAACCCATAATTTCTTTGGTAGGAACTGTGAATTACACATGTTGCCTTGAAAGTCTTTATGTGACTGTTCAGAATTATAAAAGATAGTGTTTATAGTGCCTTTCAATCAAGTTTTCACTGTGACTTCTCTGTTGATGTTCGTTTGGTTGTTTGCATCGTCCAATAAGGTATTTGCAGTCAGTTTAGGCCCACCATTTTGAGTAATGAATGGAAATGTACAGAGAGACAAGATTGATATATTAAAATAGTTCTCTTGGTAAATATTCTGCCTTTTTTGTCCCTCTGTATTGGTTTCTCTATCGTTCTAAATTTTGTTTTGTCTATCTGGACAATCATTATTTGGCTGTTTCTTCTCATTTCTCCGAAGCAGAAAGTAGCTATGCCTGTCTTAGTTTCAGTCAATGCTACATGTTTTTAAACATGAGCAGGTAGCTGCTCTGTGACCCTGACCAAAACATTAGTGGCAAAACTATTTCCTTTGGACAATAGTGTATCACCAGAAGACATCCAGGCTACAAAACCGCCTCAATTTCCAAATCGGATGACTCTCTATGCAAGCCGTGCACTTTCAAACAGCATTTATGTCAGTAACCAGTGCACCATACACTATCTGTTGGTTTGGTTCATTTAGTCTGGCATCAAAGCCTTTGGTCGTTTTAAAGACAACAGTCTGTAACCAAGCTTTTGCAAGATTTTTTCACGACGTTACTTCACACTATAATTCATTATTTTTAAATGGCCATCTTTAATATTCCCAGCTTACCATCCAATTTATTATTTTACGACCAAAGCAAACCACTTAAGACAAAAATGATAAAATTACTTTGGTAACATAAAGCTTGGCATTCTGTTTAGATTATTTTCACCTTCTAAATCTAATATCAAGGCTTATAACTCCTCTTGCCTCATCTTGATTAGCATGATTCACTCAGGGCTGGTTTGCTTCTTTGAACTGTTACACATTGCGACCACTCCCCATTTTCTCTGTGGTATCATCCATCTTCATTTCGTCTTTGACCAGGCCTCTTTTCATAAATTCTCATTCTTTACATGGTCATTCTTTGTCTTGCCTCTGTTACATCTTAGCATCGTCATCTCTGTGGTGTATATATATATATATATATATATATATATATATATATATATATATNATTCTGTTTAGATTATTTTCACCTTCTAAATCTAATATCAAGGTTTATAACTCCTCTTGCCTCATCTTGATTAGCATGATTCACTCAGGGCTGGTTTGCTTCTTTGAACTGTTACACATTGCGACCACTCCCCATTTTCTCTGTGGTATCATCCATCTTCATTTCGTCTTTGACCAAGCCTCTTTTCATAAATTCTCATTCTTTACATGTCATTCTTTGTCTTGCCTCTGTTACATCTTAGCATCGTCATCTCTGTGGTGTATATATATATATATATATATATATATAACATTGTTACCTCCTTTCCCCTAACTGCCCCATATTCTGACGCATGGGATGTCGTTGATCTTGTAACTGTCTTGTGAAACCTGCCTATCAAGTTAGTAGACACCTTCTTGTCGCATAACATTCCCGATACTTGCAATCTAGGAATCTAGGATGACCAAAAGTATCTTTCCTTGCTAAAGATGATAACTTAGAAGAAGATCCAATAAGCAGTTAAAACCCTTTGTTTTATTTAATAAGTTAATTTTGATACTTTTAAGAAATGTACTGATAAAACCGTACCCCGCTGTAAGTGAACTTTACTAGAGTTGACACTAAGATGATTAAATGGCATATTATTTTTTATTGATTACAAATTTGATTACGGCACACTATTCTTAAAAAGAGATGAAAACAATAATTAAATTGTAAAAAAATAATTAAAAATAAAATATCTCATGGAAGCAGTTTTATAGCAGAGATGCCTATACATGGTTTCCAATAACTACTGAAGCAGATCCTATTCATCGCTCATAACTGTCTCCTGTCCGGTTTGCAGTTTTTTTGCAAGGAGGGTATAATCCCATTCTTTAACATGGCTTTTCAGAGCTCTATATTGTTTGAATTTTCTTTGGTCACATTTTTCTCATCCACCTTTACTGTGTCAAGCCATCTCTGTTTTGGCGGGCTCCATCTTCTTTCACGTGCTACTTTCAGCTGTCCAAGTATGTAAACATCGTTCCTCTCATCCTATGTTTTGACATAGTCACACCAGTGCAGTCTTTCCTCTCTCATTCTGCTCTAATGGAGTTCACCTTTGGTAACTCCTCACTTCACTATTTGTCATACGCATGTCCCACTTAAATAATGTTTGTTTCTGGACATATGTACTTCCTTCGTTCCTAACATGTTATCCAACTTTAATGAACCAAATATTTAGTCATAAATTCAAAGGGAAAAAAGCTAATAAACTTTTTTTCTCAACCACCTGTTATAACCCTAGTTAAAGTCAAATAAAATATAATTAACTCTAGGAGTTTTCTAGAAGACATAAGGTCATTAGAACCACCTATCACTATTTAGAGACAAGAAAATAAGACATGGCTGCAAAACTTGTGGTTTGTAAAGACATAGCTAAAAAGGTAATAGCTTAGATTCATCGGTTTAATTCTGTAGAAGTTTACTTCTAAAATGGAACTAGTATCTGCTATTTTACTCTAATTTTGTTTATCTAAGAATATTAAAATAAATGTGATACATAAGCAAATTTTAATTAATTATAGGTAATTGCTTTTTTCTAAGATCACGAAACCTGCTACCAAGAAATGATAACAATTTTAAAGCCTGCTTTAGCCTCAGTCTTTTTATTGTGCAAAGTACATAAACAACAGGAATAAAATTGTTTTAATGCTTATTCTTAGGAGATTACTTAATTAAAAAACTGCATCATACTTGAGTCGATGGGTAAACATGTAATCTTTGAATGATTAAAAGTTCCTAGAGGTAATAACGATTGTTGAAAAAAGAAATACATACATAAAAGTGAATATTGTTTCACCAGAAGCACATGCTATAAATGCTTTTCTGTGATGGACGAAAACAATTTCATTGCAGTCGACAATCGCAGCAGAGCTTTTGCTTTTCTGTAGGTAATATTTATTTGGGTCTTAATAAACTAATCCATTTTTTGATTAAGGTATAATTCTTTGATTCTCATTTAAATTAGTAAATACACTTTTATTACTTATTTTATACCTGGTAAACATAATAATAGTTCTAAATTTCGTTTGGAGCTCGTCTCTTGGACTGCTAGTCTGAGATTTGAATGACAAGGAAAAAAAGGGCTAAATGAGGGAAGTACAAAAATAAAAGTGGGTGTCGTCCAAGGGGTGAATATTGTGAAAAATGACACTTGATATTATGTTGGAAGATATATTAGGCTGACACATAAAACCAAAGAATCCAGTTTCACTTGAAGAGAGAAACCTTACAGTTTACAGACTACATTGTAAGGACTGGGCTGTTCTCTACATTGGAGAATCGAAGCGTTCCTTGGGCCAAAGAGAAAAAGAACACAAGAGAGCTGTTAAAGAGGTAACACCAAAAGCCATGAAATAGCAAAGAACTGCTGGACAAATGATCACACCTTTGACCAGGAAAATAAAAAGATCCTTGACAAGAAAATAAATACGACAGGAACAAAAATAAAATAAAACATTCATTCCCTACACCCAGCAGGAATCACATCAACAGTATATCTTACACTTTTCTAGAAAAACGCCTTCCAACATTATAGAAAAGAAACAACAACCACAAAATAGGTATGCCACCACCCCTCAAAACAACTCGATCCCTGTCACCAAGCACGTCCGCAATAGCAAAGGACAAAATAGCTATGCCTATTTACTTCAGTAGCCTGACGATGGGAGAAGTATATTTCGAAGAGTAGTTTAGAAAAGGCTTACGAGTCATGACATGATAAATATCCTTCATCACTGGCTTCCATTCAGTCCATAAAATCAAGAATTTTTAAGCTTTTCACTGGTTAATCGACCATTTAAGTATAGGGGTGACATTGTGTTTCTCCTTGAGGTCTCAAACGTACGACGATAATGACGTGCCGTATTTGCGCTTTTTATTTTTTAAGAACTATTCATGGCGGTTGTTTCCTAACTCAAAATTCTTTTTCGGAAGACTAGTTGATGTTATTTCGTATTTATAGATCACGAATGATTTTTAGCATTCTTCATTCAAAAGGCAATCAGTTTTCTTTCTTCAGTTGCACTTAGGGGATTCTGGTATTTGAGGTGGTGACATCTATGTGTTATGGGGTTTGATAATGGATCCTCTATTTTCGGTACAACTGTAACCGTTTTTAACATTGTTTCGTTTGAAGAGTGTTAACAGGTGGCTGGATCGGAAATGTTTGTTTATCAATAGTTCAGATAATATTTTCCCCCTCGGTTCTCGTTTTAGGCGGTTTTGATTCTGTAAACGTTTGAAGGTAATTTTTGTATTCGTTCCTTTTCAGTGCTTCTTCGTGGTAGTTTTTAACATTTTTAAAAACGGTCTGATTTGAGAAGGTTTTTATAGGCACTCGTCTATTGCTAGAGGTAATTCTTTTAAGGTTTGTTGTGGGTGTTTTCAGGATGTGTGGACATACAGCATTGGATCGTTTGATTTCTTGTAGGATTGAAAGGTGGCGTTTCTTGGGTTGATGGTGGCATCAAAGAAGTTGACAAAGTGCAGCCCTTAAACAATATCAAGTTGGATTCCTAGCGATTTAAATAGCTGTATTAAAGAATTTCTCATTATATCTGTTATTCGGCCTTTCATGTTTAGGAGAACTATTAACCCCATCATCCCTGTAAATTCCTACGCAGACATTGGGTACTAGGACTGATAGACTATCGAGAACTAGTTGTCCTACCAATTTGCAAGTCTCTGCTCCATTGAAACTGACCAATTTTACTTCGGAAGAGTCTGTGTCCGATTTCTTCATTCAAGCTTCGTTATTAAAGTAGAGGGGTGATTTTCTGCAATAGAGGATTGTCTTTTCACTCTTTTTTAAATTGGAAGAATAAAGTTTGGCGAAGTTAAGTGCATCCTTAAGTGTGTTGTAGATTGTGGAGCAGTAATATGTATTTCTCCAGTGATTAATAGTTTATGGTATGGTGATCTTGGCGTGATAAGGTGTACAGATTTGATGTCTTGTGAAAAACAAGGATGCTATTTGAGTTTTTGATATTTCAAATGTCATCTTTGAACTTTCTTTGGCAGTTGTTTTTTTGTGTTTTTCAACTGTATTTAGTTGATGAGTGGAAAACTTTAAATGGTAATGTTTTAACCTCAATAACTGTTTATATATATATATATTTATATTTATAGTTCGGCTCTACGTCTACCCTTGTAAACAGTGGGAAACGGATGAGTGATTGAGCACTCAACAAATCATACAATGACGTTTACCAATTAATTGTCGATCGATCCAATGGACAGATAACAAAAGAGGACACAACAGACAAAACAATCCAAGTCTAGGGAAATGGCTTTTTTGACATTTTCTCTCTTTTATCTCGATTCTTTTACTTAATTTTTTCCTTACAACTTTTTTGGTCTTTTATCATCATTTTCGGAAGGCATCTTCCTCTCTTTTTTATGTTTTGGATATTTTATTACTATTTAATGTACAATTTATTTGTTCAAAAGGATATTTTTTTGGAAGAGTGTCCGAAATTGATTTGGTAGCCAACATTTTATTAGGTTGATAGACCTGCCAGGGAGAAAAATTGAAGCTTTGGAAGCCAAAAGAGGGTCAGATAGCCGAGGGGCTTAAATGTGCATTTATCAGCAAAAACGACAGAAAATGAGATAACGAGTGACGAGAAGAAGTGGACTAGCAGGAAACCTATTTTTACAGAAGAAACTGTCAAGATATTTGGAAGGAGAAAAAAGAGTAGACAGAAAACTTCATCAAAAGAAATGAAGCACATCGAATTCTGAGTAAACTGTTGAGGCCCACAAGCTGCTCAATGGAGAGACCAGAAGACTCTTGAAGAAAAAACAGCAGAGTTTGCAAGATTGCAAAGACGAGATTGCAAGATTGCTCCTCTACTTGTTCAATAAGTGGACCCAGTGTACACGAACACAAGAAATTTAATCAAAATTATATAGTTTTAGTTGAAGAAAATACTCTATACTAACACCATTGTATTGTTTTCTTTAACAAAAAGTGACATGTAATCATTTAATTACAAGAAAAGTTAAACTAGCTATAATTTTATTGAAAGAATAAAAATGAATCAAATTTTTCATATAGTATCAGAAACCGAAGAATTGGAATAACTGCTCAAGAGTGCCTGATATTTTTCCGCAGTAAAAAATATTCTCAGGGTTAATATTTATTATCTTTTACTTTAAGTTTAATCTATACATTCAAGTCTCTGACCAATTATTTTACTTTTCCCTATTTTTAACAGTTTCATCAATGCCACTGAATTAGTCTTTATTTTAAACGGTTGAAATAGATTTTTTCAGTCTGTACCTTACTGAAAACCATGTCCTATGTGTTCAGGTCGATGAAACGATTGTTTTGTTTGGATTCAGAGAATCCTTAGTCCAACGCTTTCAATCGATTAACGTGAGAAATTTTGCCAATTTAACCCAAAAATATTTCTAGTGTGGGAATGTCTAGATGGATTTCACAATCAAGGAGACCATAATTTTTATAAAAACAGTAAAGGGAGTTCTTTAAAAAAAGTACAATAAGCATTGTCTCCTAAACTGTCGCCTCGTACAAAATGGCTTTTTTAAAAATTCCTTCGGGACAAAAATCTCTCGGAAAATTACTTCTGGCGTATTTGTTTCCTGGAAAATGATGTCTAAAAATATTGCCTCACCAGGGCATTGCTATATTTTATTTACATAAAGAAGTTAATTCGCTAGATTTTGTGGACTAGTACCATTACTAGTTCCAGCATGCCTTTTGATGCTAGGTTTGAACTTTTGAATCTAACATTTGGTGTCTGACTGTCGATGGACTTAAACCAGTTTTTTTGAGGCAGTTAAATAGGAAGTGATTCACCAGAGTGTTTATTTAGGAGGATCTCTACCGTCGTAATGCCAGTATGTATTTTTACTGTTAAAAAAATGGAATTTAAGTTACAAACAATGAGTTAAAATACTTCTAAAAACTATCGTTAAATATTATATCCTGAATGATGCAGACGATTGAATGCAGACATAAGGCCAAGTAGCATTATTGTGATCTTAAACAATATGACAAACAAAGGTGGCCGATTGACAAAAAGAAAGCAGCTAAATACACAAAGACTTACTAACAAATTCGGATTCTCTTCATTTGTAGAAGTATTTTCATTAATATAAAGCAATTTTATTCAACATTATTAACGTTTTTTATTTCAAGTTCTTAATTGATGCTTCCTGTTTGAGTGGCAAGCCCTAGAAAAAAGTTCCCCTTTCAAGGTTTTCAAAATAAATGTAGTTATAAGTGTTTACAAAACCGGCACAAAATGAGTATGCACTTACTTTTTCTATTGAATACTAAAACATACTTAGTATTCAGGTGCAATTGGTACTTGAACTCTTTTTGCCAAATGATTTGTAGACCCTGTCATTTCAAGCCCAGATGCTTTCATTTCATTTCCTATCCTGTGAGAACCTAGGTTGTTGGGGATACTGCTTCTTACTTCGTGATAACCACTTTTGATTCATATCTATTTTTACCGATCTATGCAAATTGAAAAAACTATTGGAACTGCCTACCCTGTAATCAAGTCTTTCCATACTATAATTCTTTCCATCCTTCTTTTTCCTCTGAACAGTAGTAATATGAAGTGTTTCTTGGTTACATTCAGAAAACACACTTTGTAGGGAAGAAGGGAAATATAGTTGCAAATAAGGCGATAAGATAGATCTTTTACTTACATCTTATAATAATAATGGACGAACTTCTTGAAAATTGTCATTCAGATGAGTTAACCTCTCTTTCAATTCTTATTATTACTATCACTATCGTTATTATTACGATTTTTCAAAATTATTATTAATATTATTAGTAGCATTATTAGCATTATAATTATTTTATTATTATTACCATTATTATCACCTTTCTTACTATCATTTGATATATTAATCGACTAAAATACCATTTGCCGTTGACTTATGCTACCGAAATTTTTGTCTAACTATTTTGCATCATGAAATCAAAAGTCCTGATAACTTGCAAAAAAAGTCCAGATTTTATTATGTTCGATTTGCTTTCCCATAGTAAGGTTCTTTGCATTTCATTTACGATCTTTGTAACTTGCTTTTCATTTTTAATTATCTTTCCTACTTCTTCTTTTACTTCTTTAATTTCTCCTCCTAAACATCCGATGATGATTAGTACGATCATTTGTCTTTCTCGGATTTCAAAACAATGTTGTTTAAGTTCATGTATTTGTTCTTTTCTCTTATCGTCCTTGTTCTTTTTTATTTGGGCACGACATAACAATTAAGTGTATTGTTTCCTCTTTCGTAGCTGCGAATATTAATCCTTGTCTCCTTTTTGTGCTGCCTACTCTCATCCGATATTTCCAACCAGATTACATTTTTATCCGATCGTTTTTAAGTATTTTTTTCTCTTTCCCATTCTCCTCCTTATCACGTTGCATTCTCTGAAAACATCTCATTTTCACTAGGTCACTAGTTCTTTCAAGGTGTGTCTTCTCTTTTAAACTTTTAAAGTATTCTGTTTCTGCCAGCTTTTTGCATCCAGAGATGAGATATTTCACTATCGCTCTCGCTCTCTCTCTCTCTCTCTCTCTCCCTCTCTCTCTCTCTCTCTCTCTCTCTCTCTCCCTCCCTCCCTCTCTCTCTCTCTCTCTCTCTCTCTCCCTCTCTCTCTCTCTCTCTCTCTCTCGCTCTCTCTCCCTCCCTCTCTCTCTCTCTCTCTCTCTCTCTCCCTCGTTGTGTGTGCTCGCCACATAACAGACACATATCGTCTTCCAATTTTCTACCATCTGTTTTAGTAGCAAAGATATTGAAGGATATCATTGGTATTATTATTATTATTATTATTATTATTATTATTTCTCTAATTTTTCTTTGCATTTCTTTTTTTTTGACCACTTAATAGATAAAAAAATGAATTAAATTAGAGTTGTTAGGATTTTTATCCTCTTTCCTTTAACCGTTTATTTGCATAATATACTAAGTCAAATTCCACAGAGTTATGTAGTTAGTTACTGATAACAGTTTCCTTACAGAGGATTTTTAAATTTACCAAAGTTCTTGATAGACCTCCAATCCCCTATTTAGCAAATCCTAAGCTTTACTTTCTTTCCCTTGTCCAGCTTAACGTATTCTTCAATAGATAAAATTACTCTTACTTTTATCAATAATTTGAATTCTTTTATGTCATCCACTCTCGATGTGGTTTAAAAGCTCGATTTTCCTGTAGGATTTCAAATGGAGGAATACTAAATATATACATTTATATACCAGTATCGAAGTAATTCAGGGTGGCAGTGTGGGACTGGTTATCTACCCACAGTCCACAAACAAGGGATGTGAGGCGCCCCTTCCCTCTGCTAGCCTTATGGCCACACCTTGGGCAAGTGTGACGTGCCTCTAAGCCTCCCTGCCAGGGTCACGGTGAAGCCATCGGCAGCAGGGTGGTGGATGCAGCTGAAGGCGGGTGATGACAGACTTTCATTCCGGCGGAAGCAGCACGCCGCTTGGCGACACTTCGTTCAACTTAGCTACCGGCAAGGGTCAACCAGTCATGTGATGACACTGCGCTTGTGGAAAGATCCGGGGCCCTACTACAAGTCTATTGCTCCAGAGAAAATACTCATGACTAGTCACGACACTGATCTCGATATATCACTGGATGGTTGGACCCCCGG
>RDPX01000002.1:1067557-1095415 GCA_003991215.1 Morbakka virulenta | reverse complement strand
GTAATGCAGAAGAAGATGAAGGAGAAAATTGGGAATGAGTACGTACGACGTGTGAAATTGCTGGCAAAGTCGAGGTTGTATGCTGGAAACTTGGTTCGCGGTATCAATGCGAGGGCAGTTAGTGTTGTCCGATACAGGTCTGGAATGCTGGATTAGTCTGATGCTGAGCTGCGCAAACGTGATACCAAGACAAGGAAGATTTTAACGATGAATGGTGCTTTCGATAGCAATAGTTGTGTAGATCGTCTATACATCGGAAGAAGGATGGGGGTCGTGGCTTGATCAGCATTGAAGATTGTGTGAGGCAGGAAGAGTTAGGGTTAGAAGAGTATTTACATGCTACTGAGGAGACGATTTTAGAACAGGTGGCTGGAATGATTATGCATGGAAGGGAGACAAAGAAGCATTACAAGACGAGAGTGGTTGAGGAGAGAAAGGAGAGATTGATGGAGAAGGCTCTGGATGGTAGGTTCTTTCGGGAGATGGATGAAAATGCAACAGAGGGATCAGTACAGTGGGTTAAGGGTGGTTTCCTTGCAAAAAGCACAGAGGCGTTTGTGTTTACTGCTCAAAAGCAAGCATTGAGAACAAGGTTGCCGTAGTCAAAGTGAGATGGTGGTGTTAGTCCTTGGTGTCGCATCTGTGAAATGGAATCTGAGTCAGTTGGCATGTTCCTTGTGGGTGTTACGTACTGGCCTAGAAGGAATACAAGAGGCGACATGATAGGATGGGATTGAGAATATATTGGAAGCTGTGCAAGAAGTATGGGTTGAAATGTGCTATGATGTGGTTTGAAGAGGTGCCTGACAAAGTTAAAAAGATTGAGGATGGTAGGTTTGAAGTTTAGTGGGATAGATCAGTGGAGACAATGCAACAGGTGGAAAGTAATCTTCGGGATGTTATTGTTGTTGACCGCACTGAGAAGAGATGGCTGATTGTAGATTTTGCTGTGCCTTCCGATCGAAATGTGACAGCTAAGGAAGAAGAAAAGATTAGTAATTATTCTCCCTTGGCCCAACAAATTCGGAAGTTATACAGTGTATCTACCAGCGTTGTCCCAATCGTTGTGGGAAGCTTAGGAGTAGTGACGAAGCGGTTGGAATGCAATTTGAAAGAGTTGGACATCCCTGATGTCTTGGGTGGTCTCCAAACATCTACCATCATTGGAACCACCAACATATTGAGGAAGGTACTTAACCTCTAAAGCTACTGGTCAGTAGCCGGGGTTACTTTACTCGTCTGGCAGGTGAATACCATTTCCCTGTGCAGGCTGTCATGCTGGACATTAACTTTGTTATTATAATTATCATCATCTTTATTATTATTATAATTATTATTATTTTAGTTTTTATTGTTATGTGAGGTAGGTTGCATTAAATAACCTTCGCAATTAAAACTGCTGTGGGTAACTGTACTTACCTGGACGGCCAGTGCGGGGAGCTGGAAATAAAGATGAAAGAAGAGTGGTTATAAAACACTTTATTGAAAAAAATGCACAAAATTTGATGGTGTCTACATAAAAGTTGGAAAATGTTACTAACAATAATCGTAAACAGCAAAATTCAATTAATAAGATGTACTGTAATACGTTTCCATATAGTCATAGGAAATCTGCATTAGTTGAAATCTATTTGTCTAAACAGCTTCTCGATAAGTTGGATAATTGTCTGCACAACACAAGCTTTCTTAAAAAACTTTTACTTATTCTGTCTTTTTTTCCATGAAAGCATAATATTCCTAAGCTACAGCTGTGTGTTGCAAGACATGATAGAAAAAATTGCTGTAGGATGTTTATCATATCATCAGTCGTAAGCTTTTGCTGAGCTACGTACCGAGAGATACTTTTTCCAGCCTGGGGCTACTGAAAAAATTAAATACAGCGATTTTTTACTATAATAGTGTAATTATCTTTCAGCAATGGGTTCCATTAAGTTCATAATGTCAAGAAATATTAAGGTGATTGAAATGTCTTTATATATAACAGTTGTATCAGGGTTTTTTATTTTTGATTAAGAACCGTACAAGGAAAAAAGCACCCACAGTAAAGAAGAGAGAGTGAAAAAGGTCAGGTGGAGAGATAAAAACAATTATACTTTTCGCTGAAAAGTAAAACATTGTGTTCGACAGTGTTCTGCTGTATCATGACTTTTGGTGTCATTTTTTTGGAACAGCTCGTTTGTGCTTTTTTTCTCTTTGATCAAAAAAAGATTTGATTGGATAATGTAAGAGACAGGACAGTTCTTCCATTGTATTTTCTAAACCATGCTGTTCCTCTCTTCAAGTGGGACTTGGTCCTTCAGTTTGTACAGTATCTTCCTTAAGGTGGATATTGAGAATAAGTTACATTTGATAATACTTTGTCAGAAAATTTGTTTTAGGCAGTTTTGACAATGGCTGGACAAATTCGTTTCTTGTTCATGATAGGACTCAGTTGTTTTGTGTAAGGTTCCTTTGACATTCTTAATATGATATCCATTGGGTAAGAGGATGATTTAGATTAATCAAACCCTTAAATAATGGTTAGTGGAACTCGACAAAGAAACATTAACGTCATTTAGAAAAGAGTTTACAAAACACAACCCAGCAAAACATCAGCCCTTTCCCTAGAGGATATAGAAATCCGAACATCATCAAAAAGTGGGGAACAATAGACTTTTCAGAATACAAAACAATATTGTATATAGACCAATCATCTCGACTTCCAATTCGTTGGAAAAAATAGATGCACAAACTTCCGCAGCATAGGAAAATTTGTTGTCAAACATTACTACTTTAAAGGCATTGCTAACCCGTCTTAAGGAAACCCGATATCTGTCGGTTCTATCACGTTAAAGCTAAACATCGAAATAATTGCGGTAAGATGTTGCAGAAGAATAATGAACATTAAACTATGGATGAGAATGGGGTCACAAAGCGAAAGAATATGAGGAATATCAGGAATAGGAGAAGAATCAGAATGAAGGAAGGCTTCTACAAATAAAAATTGAAACAAAGACCTCTGACATTAATGAAAAGTTAGGAGATTTTACTACCATCTTTCTAGGGCACATACTTGAATGTAGATTCTGCGCTGGTTCTGAAAATTATCCGCACGCCTTGACTACTGAAGGTCTGGCAACTTTCAGGTTTTTTATCTTAAGCAAGACTTGAACCAACCTTAGCACCGAGGGGTACTTTTCATATTTGATATGTTATCTTCCTTTAATTTTTTTGTATCTATTAAATTTATTGATTTCTTACCTCTCTGAAAAATGTTCAAACTCAATAGTATGCCGTTTATAACGAAGAAACATGTTGCTTCTCTAGGGGAACCTCTTGCATGACAATTGTTAATTTAACCACTCAGTCACTACTGCAGTTATACTGGGAGATATTCATTTGATTGACATTGTCATAAGAACATTTGGAAAGAAGGAATAAATTTCCAAATCTATCACCTAGACGCAGGCCAACAGCATTCTGCCTAACCAAGCCCTGTGATGACAGGGTTGGTATTAAAAGGACAGACATTAGAGCCTCTCTACTTATAAAAAGAGAGATCAAGAGAGCTTTTCAACAAAGGTGAAGTAAAAGGAAAGTTGAGATAAAATATATTACTTCAAATAAGTAAAGCAGAGAAGGAGAAAGAACAGGTGTTGATAAACTACCCTGAATTCTTATTCTAAAAGAATAAAACTGAAGGGTACAACATTAAATGTTTGTCAAAATTAGAAATATGTCTACCGTAAGATGCTAAAGCTGATAAAAACAGAAATGAAAGAAGTGCATTACAAAAGATTTACTCAATATCAAGTCATAGACATTACAAAAGAAAGTCATTTATTTCCAGAATTACCCACAGAAAAGTAACTAAAAACTAGGAGAATTATATCATCTGGAATTGCCAATAATCATCAAACACCACTTACTGTAAAAGTCCGAATATAAGCTCTTGGCTTATATTAAGTCGTAAGACTTTTTTGATGGGCTTATATACGGAGGGCTTATACACGGAACAACATTTGTGTTAATAACAACCACTACATTTATTTTGTATAATCTTTAAAAATGTAACATAACATAATAATAAAACATCTTATTCATTGTTCAGTGTCATCATCAAGCTCGTACTCCCCATCTTCTAAGTCTTCATCTTCGTCCATTTCATTGAAACTAGATTCATCGTCTTCATTCTTACTTTCCAGATGATATTCTTCTTCAGGTAACGGCATTATGTACCCTTCTAATCCCCGTATGTTTACTTTATCATTTTCGGATCCGTCAACGTTTGTGGTAATTCCACATTTTTTGAACGAACGAATAACCATCTCTTTGTCTTACATAAGTTTTTCCCAGCAATGGCTACCCATTTTGTAGTTAGAATTCTCCGTTCGGACGCTGTGAGTTTTCCCTCAACAAAATCGTTTAAATTCTCGTCAAGATGTTTTTCAATCTGTTCTCTAACGAGATTCATAAAGGGCTTATTCAGAACAACATCAAGTGGTTGTACACGACTGGTGCACGCTTGTGGTAAGCTGACGAGAACTGTCTTCTTTTTCTGCAATAGACGTTTGACTTCATCGGTTTGTTGGGCCGTGTGCACATCTGCAACCAATAGTTTCCCGCTTGAACCTGGCGTTGCCGGATTGGTGAAGATGTTACACCATTCATCACTTGTCCATTTTTTCATAATGACTTCATCACACCAAGCGTTCTTTTGAAAGTACACGTTTACCCTTTTATGCCAGCTACGTCTCTCGTCTGGCTTGATTCTTTTGCCTTCACCTCGAAATATCAACGTTGGTCTAACTCGTAATACACCGTCTCCGAACTCGGTTAATTGCACTGCACATTGCCGTTTGTCAAGGCCTGAGGCACCACTACTACACAATACTTCTTCCGCTCCTGTAGTCTCGTATGTGCGACCATCATCCAGCACAAAGAGCAGTGGTGTTTGATACATTTTTGCTTTGTCTCCCAGTTGAAACGTGCCTCTGATTCATTCTCTTAACAGCTTCGCATGAAACGTCTGGATGGCGTCTTTTAACGTTGCTGGAGATTTTTGTGCCATTTGCGTTTTACGACGAAGAGATACTCTATTCCGTCTACAAAAACCATTAAACCACTTGTTGGAATACTTGAAGACGATGTTCTTCGGGTATTCTTCATTCATAATCTTTCTGGCTATTGATAGAAGCTACCATTTTTTCACTGTTTTCACTTGCTTGCTCTGTTCTTTGAACTGTGGCACTAACTTTTCTTCCATTCGTGGGAAATATGGTTTACGACCACGTTCATTCATACTCTTACTTTTTTGTTTTCTTATCTTTTCTTCGGGTTTGATCTATGTTCTTACTTGTTTACGGTCAATTTTAAAGTGGTTCGATGTTTGTAACAGGTTTTTATTATTTGAATGAAACCATTGCACAATTGAAAGTTTGAACTCATGAGAAAAGGCTCTATGAGTTTGCTCTGCATCAGCCATTTTCACATCAACAAGTAAAAGTTTTGTTTCTCAACGCGAATAAGTTTCGATTTTAAGCTACGTAATCGAACGTCAAACATTCGAATAAATAGAAGTTGATCAAGTCACAAGAAAGACATAACAGGAAAGCAAACATGGCATTGGCGTGTTTAAGTCAAGTAAAATCAAGAGTAAAGGGTCATCATGTTTACGACCACAGTTACAAAGTGAATGAAGAGCTAGAATGTTTTCTTGAACCGGACAATAAGTACAGCACAAACGCAATCATTGTAAAGTCCAAAGATGTTGTAGTAGGACATGTTCCAGAAGCACTGGCAGAAAACTTACTTCCTTTGATGAAACAATGGAAGTTATATCAAATTAAAACGACGATTACAGAAGAAAAATGACGAGCACCAGAGGGAACATGGGTCCTCGGGGGAGGCATTGAACTCCCCTGTACTTATTATCTATATGGACCCAAGATTCATAAATGTTCCGTCAGAAATTCATTAAAAGAATACAAGATGTTAGAATAAAAGATATTTTTCTACAACGTTCTCTGTGTATTTAATCCATGTATAAATCCATGGGCTTATATTCGCTAGGCTTTTTTATGGTCCTACTTTTGCATTAAGGTTTTGGTGGGCCTATATTCGGGGGGCTTATATTCGGAGTTTTACGGTAGAAGACCAGCCAAAAACCAGTGACGATGCAATGATAGTGATGATTTTGATAAGTAAGGAAGCCTTGGATATAAACCATTAGCGTTTAACTTAATTATACTAGTACGCTTATTATAAATATTTGATATCTGCTTAATATTTGAAAGATATTTTTTGTAAATGGCAAAATACTGAGTTTGTATATGTTTTTGGAGATAGAATCGGAAAAGGGAAAAAAATCAATAAACAAAATGATTAAAAAGTACAAAAAAACAATAGTTTAAATTGAAAAAAACCCCTAAGCAACAAAGTGAGTGCAAACCTTGCTTCGGGTGAAAGATCTAGAAGAAGGTACATGAGAAATAAAATGAACTGGTTACACAATACTTACTACAAAACCAGCAGGTTAATCTGCATTTGGTTGGCATCATGTTTGTCCACAAACGACCACGGCATCTTTCCTTTACACTTTTACAGTTCGTAAACACATCCTTGCAGCCTAAAACAGACATTTCAACACTGAATTGGAAATTTAAAAAATGAAAGTGAGGTCCAAAAATATATCTGAAGGTTACATTATTTTCAGTATTATAATAATAATTGTTTCTATAAAGTCTTATTAATATGTTTGCCTCATTGCCTGTTTTCTTTGTTTTATATATGTTTTATTCATGAGAATATATGCAATTAAATGCAAAAGTATATAAAATTCATTAAATCTACATTATCAACCAATTTCAAAAATAGCTTTTTCAGAACATAATGTTTGAATGTTTGACTACGATTATCTCCAACTGTTAAAAATATGTTTTTTACTGATTTTTTTAACATTTCAAACGTATTGTGGACTATTGGCTTTTTAGTAAATTAATAAAAAAATAATTAAACAGACTTTTCTCCCAGGACGTTGCAATCACGGACGTTATTTACATTAATCAACTTAAGTGCTTCCTCCTCCACACTTACTGGTCGCTTACTCGTTCTCTTTTTCCTTAAAATAGATATTTGAATCCATTCTGTCTACTCTGTTGGCAAAATCAATAGTCTCTGTCCTCCTTCATTTTAAACTCTACAGCCATACTTCCCTATCACGTCTTTATTTTTCTTGTTTCGTTATTCACTAATACCACTGAGACCTAATCCAATCAAACTTGTCTTTCCTACAAAATGAAAATAATTCTAAAAGTGATATTCAGCCTTTGTACTATGAATCATGGTATCTTTTTCTCAATTCTGGTACTACCTTTTCCATCCTTTTCTCTTTTTCTTCGATTCCACACAGAGGCATAGCTTCATCCAGTCCTTGTTTTTAACAGTGTCAATGACAGCCATTGTTGATCTAGGTCTCTTATAACTTGTTTTGTTCAAATGCTCCAAACCACAGTTATCAGTGATGTGGCTAGGCTTGTGTAGCCCAATACCAACTTACATCCGAAAAATCAAAGGAACAGGAGGCAGCTGTGCAGAACATATTCCAGTCAAAAGGAATTCTCTGTTGCTATTAAGGAACTAAATTCACTGCATCCCTCAACAAGCTGTTATAAAGGAAGAGACAGCAGGTATCAAGCTGAGGGTTGTGTACAATGTTCTTGATATAAATATACTGAAATCAATTTATTAAAGAACTACTAGGAGACTAGGGCTGCATTTCAGCCACTGTTATTTGATATTCTGCTAGAAAACAAAATGCCTCTTTACAACTGTATTAATAAAAAATGTCCTAGAAACATGACTGCAAATTTTTGTGTAAAGACAGATATTGATAACGCGCTGTGTGTACTGTAGTTCAACAATTTGACAAAGTAAAAAAATGCTGATTATCAATTTGAACACCTGACCTTTGAGCTACACCCAGCCCGTATACTTATTGTGGATCTATTCAAAAGCTATTGGAGTTTTTGAGAAAAATATCAGAAAACTGCAAATGACTTAGAGGAGCCAAGCTTGTTGATAATGAGCTGGGTAGCACTGATGCGGCTGAGAAAAACGTAAGCCTTAATCTGAATCAATCAAAATTGTTGATAAAACAGGATTCACTCTGTACAAGTTGCATAGCACTGTACCTGCTTTAGACTTTGGATACAAATTAAAAGAGAAAAATATTAATTAAAAAGGAAAAATTTGAAGGAGTCCAGAGGCACAAGGATTTTTTTCTTCTTACTTCTTTATTTATCGAATACATATACAGAATACTTGCATTTCAATGTAAAATAAATATTAATATGCGTTTTTATAATGTACTGCAGTCATGAACAAAAGTTTAAGACCAAACACTAAAAATAGTCGAAATTTGGGTATTGCATCAGATTGCATTAGCCAGTTATCCTGATTGCATCATATCAACAGTTTTAATTTTAGTTGTTCCTTTGAATGGTTTCTTAGCTGCTGTCAACACATTGTTCTGATTTTTGCCGATTTTTTTAAATTTGAAGAATTTGAAAAACCAAGAGCCTGGAATTTGCATTGAAGCATCGTCACTGGATGGCCGCACTGTGGGGCAAGGTATTATTCTCAGACGAATCTACCCTTCAACAGTTCGCAGTGCGCAAGCGCCACATCAGGAGACCAACTGACAAACGATATGTTGATAAATATACGATATTTTCTACNGATAAAACAGGATTCACTCTGTACAAGTTGCATAGCACTGTACCTGCTTTAGACTTTGGATACAAATTAAAAGAGAAAAATATTAATTAAAAAGGAAAAATTTGAAGGAGTCCAGAGGCACAAGGATTTTTTTCTTCTTACTTCTTTATTTATCGAATACATATACAGAATACTTGCATTTCAATGTAAAATAAATATTAATATGCGTTTTTATAATGTACTGCAGTCATGAACAAAAGTTTAAGACCAAACACTAAAAATAGTCGAAATTTGGGTATTGCATCAGATTGCATTAGCCAGTTGTCCTGATTGCATCATATCAACAGTTTTAATTTTAGTTGTTCCTTTGAATGGTTTCTTAGCTGCTGTCAACACATTGTTCTGATTTTTGCCGATTTTTTTAAATTTGAAGAATTTGAAAAGCCAAGAGCCTGGAATTTGCATTGAAGCATCGTCACTGGATGGCCGCACTGTGGGGCAAGGTATTATTCTCAGACGAATCTACCCTTCAATAGTTCGCAGTGCGCAAGCGCCACATCAGGAGACCAACTGACAAACGATATGCTGATAAATATACGATATTTTCTACGATGAAACGTCCCACAAGATGATTTGGGGGGGGGGGGGCAATGTCCAAGAAGAGGGCCGGTGGTCTCTACTTTTTGACGTGTGCATATATATATATATATATATATATGTTGTTGTCAGACAAACTCAAGATTCACATGGAAATCCATAACTGCAATATTTTCAGGCAGAATGGAGCGCCACCTTTCCAAAGTTGCAACCACGTTTTTGGCTTCAAACAAAGTCAAAGTGCTCGAATGGTCGAGAAATAGCCCTAATCTCAACCCATCTGAAGGTTGTGGACGGTATTGAAGGATAAAGGTTTGGAACAACAACCGTCAAGTGGTCCAGAGTTGGCTAGAGTGATAAAAGATACTTGAAGGAGTATTGCCAAAGTTCAATAGACAGTATGCCGAAGCGCAAGGAGGTTGTAATCAGAAACAGGGTAGAATATACAAAATATTGAATTTTGGACAGTTGGATGATCATGGATAGCCAAATTACATATAGTGACATATTTTCGGTGATATATGAAGCTTTTATGAGAAATAAAAGTAATTTTCCTGTTTAAATGCGATGATATTGCCATTTTCGTAAAATTTTGAGCTTCGTCCTAAACTTTTGTTCATGGCTGTCTAATCCCAAAAATTAAATAAAAATATGGAAAGGGCTGAAAAACCACAAAAACCTGAGTTAGCAGATGTTGTGTACCCGACTGGCAGAACCGGTATTACATAATATGAGATAACATTTTCTATTAAAGGCAAGTCTACGGATCCTTACTACTGACAAATTAACGGAACAATTTCAAAAACGTGTATACAACAATATAATTATGATAGGTCCGCATGAATATTACATACCAGTTTGATCGAATTGAAAATTTTCATATACGCTGATTTTAAGAGGTAAAAGATGGTAGTCTCTTCCCTATTGGAAATATGCTTGCATATACGATTTTTAGTTTGACAATTTGTAACGAAAAATCCATATTATATGATGAAATAACATTAGATTTTAAAAAGTGAAAATTTTCATACACATAAACCAGACACGTCTTAATGAAAATGACAGGACATTTCTCCATTTTGTTGGAGATCTTTGGGACACTGATATTGATGATGTCTTCAGAATTTAGGTCTAGGAATCGCACTTCAGTTGTGTTTCGTTCAATTTCAGGTGTATTATCCAAATTTAAAGCACTCCAGGAAAAACTATTGCCCTGCAGATCTTTAGGATTGCTCTAGTAGTCAAATACGGTTTTAGCCAACATTAGACATAGCTTGCTTGTGACTTGTTTTTAAAGTCATTATTCATATTCAGCGACTTGTCTAGATTGATTCCAAAGTTTTTGTGTTCTGTTGTTGTCATAATAAGCACCGCATTACAGAAGATAGTCATTCATTTCTGATTGCTTGAAAGATATTTTCAAGTCCAAAAGGCCATTAATTACGACATCCTTTTCTTAAGCTTTACAATTAACTAGGTGTTATAACTTGAAAGCTCCTTCCGATCTTCTCAAGTTTCTACCAAATAGAATAAAATAGCTGGAGAGTATATAAGGGGTTTATCTCATAAGCTCATAAAAGATTTCATTTTAACAGTTAGCCACTGAAACTCACTCTCTTTCACTGCTCTTTCCATCACAAGACCTTTTTGTTGATGCCAATAAAAGCTGTTGATTTGAACAAATTCCAGGTAGTCTCAACCGAGGTGATATTCCAAAATAAAATCCAGTCATGATTATGTAAATGAAATATTATAATGTTGTCTGGGTCATAACTGATGTAATTCCCACATCAGATAGTTTTCGGTGAACATGTTTAGTGATTTAATTTTTCGACAAAGTCCACGTAAGCATGGTCACTTATGCTTAAACCAAAACTAATTACACGATTGAAAATGATCTATTTTCTTTTTATCATATCGATTAAAGCTTGTGTGTGTCCCTTGATTCTCCCTTCAGCTTTCGCAAATTGTTCATCCGATGATAAGTTAAAAATTCCTCTTATATCTCGATGGTCGTTGTTTTTAGGCAATTTTAATTCAGTCTCAGAAAATGATTGGTTCGGGCGTTTAACTTATTTAAAGCAATTAAAATTTCAATCAAATGTTTATTGAAATCAGTTTTGTAGATGAAGTGGCATATCAGAAGCGTACATCAAACATATGCTTGTTTCTGATAAGGATAAGATAGCTATGATTTTCTCTTGTAAAAACAAAATAGAAACATTTGCGATGCTACAATAAAAACCACGAATATTTTGGTAAACCGTTTTTAAAACTTTAACATTAACAAATGATCTTTGGACGTTTAAAGATCCATAAACAACAACATAGAACTTTATTTTTCTTAAAATATAATTGTTTTGCAAAAAATGAAACAATTGTAGCGTCTTCAGTAACAAAACAAGGCTCTTAAAGGTGAAAAAACTTAGTTTTGACCTGCTTATCAAGCAGTTCAATACTAAAATCCTGCACATTCGCATACACTTCATCATATATTCCTTGCCAAAAACGTCTTGATAATACAGTTGGGTAGACGTATCAAAGCTGTAAAGCTTCGAAATAACATATGTAGAAAATTAAGCCAGGAATCTGTCTTCAAAACAGAGTTTTGGAGCCATTTTTGTTGACTGGAGTCGACTTCTTTAGACGTAGTAGTAGCAGTAGTGGTAGTAGTAGTAGTGATAGTAGTAGTAGTAGTAGTAGTAGTAGTAGTACTACTACTACTACTACTACTACTACCACCACCACCACTATGTTCCATCCACTGGACCTGGGCTGGATGATACCAACTTCCATCTAAGTCTATCCTGTGCAGTTCGTATCACATCAGAATAGTTGAGACCAGTTCATTTGATGCTATTATTCATTCATGGCACTCTTTCCCTAGCTCTTTCTGTCTTTCCATCAATCTTTTCCTCTATTTAAACTTTTCTTCTGAATAGATATCCAAAAAATTGTAATATTCATTTTCGTATGGTTTTCATTAGTTGCCTGTTGGTATTGACTTTTCTCAGCACTTCTTTATTTGATATTGTCTGTTTATGATATCGTCAGCATCCTATACTATATCCACACTTTCGAAAGCGTCCAGACGTTTGCGAATTGCTGATGTTACCGTCCAAGTTTCAACGCATAAAGCAATATGAACCAGATTTAGTGTCTCATAACTCTTTTTCTTGTTTCAAACGATGATTTTTTTTTTTGAAATTTCTGAGCTCTACGGACTCAGAGGAAGCCACAGATGTAAAAACGTTATCAAGTCATAAGTCGTAAGCTTTTACGGACCTACGTTTCGAGACATGACAAAACATTTACATTTATTACCTTGCTTGTTATTGTTGATCTCATTTTCTTAAAGTTGATTACGAAATTGATATTCTTTGTATGATGTCAGTTTCGTTCTTTCAGGCTGTCCTCAGCTCTTGTCCAAGATAAGTAAATTATGCTAATTTTTCAATGGGATTGCCGTAAATTTCGATTATAAGTAGAGTGAAGTTATTTTCCCTTGTGACTGTGATAGCCTTAGCTTTCTTAACATCAATATTCATGGCATATTCTTTACTGATGTTGTTGATTGCGTCTAATATTTGCTGTAATGCCTGGTGTTTCTCTGCGAAGGGCTATATTGTCAGCTTAATTTAGTTTTTTATATTCACTCTACAAGGCTTAATGACATTTAAATCTTGAATGCTGCAAAAGATAAGTTTGGTATTAAGGAGCTGGGCAGGTTTGGCGAAAGAAAACATTCTTAGAACACACCTCTTTAGATTTGTATGTCGTTTTCCTTCGTATTTTCTAATTTGATATTAGCCTTTTGTGTCCAACAGAGGTTCTTTATAAAAAAAATGCCAGGGTCTCCCCTGGTTGTTCGTATCAGGCTTCAATCAACTTCTGTTGGTTTACAAGACCAAATACCTTTTCATAATTTATGATAAAATGTAAACAGTCTTAGAGAGCTAAGTATGGCTCACAGGTGATCCTTATGTTCATGCTTCCTTCTTTTGTTTCCTTCCCTTCTACAAAACTACTTTGGTTATCACTGCTCACACTTTCGATATTTTTTTCTGTTAAAAATAATTTTATCTCATCACACCGAGGGTTTAATATTCAATGCATATTGGGGCTTTTGGTTTCTTGGGTAGTCAAATAAAATCAGTACTTTGCATCACCAGGTATTATCCCGTTTCTATAGACGACTTTTTCAGAGGGCAGATATTTTCGTCGTCTTTACCAAAATACTTTCTTCCTCTGACTTCCTAAACACCGTACCCTACAGACAAGGTCGTCCACAGGTTTTCGATTAGGTGGGGTCAAGAGGTCAAGCAAAGCTGAATAAAATTAGAAACTTTGCGTATTTATTTCCAAAGGTGAAGGTGTTCACCTGAAGAGATTGGCGTAGGCGGTGCTCTCCCCACTTGAGCAGGCGAGACCTTTTTTAAAACAAAGTGTTGGGGCGAAGAAATCCAAGTAAAAACGACCAGCATCAAGAAAGGTGGAGAAACACAATTGTATAACTTAACTATTTTACTACAACAAAAAGCTATTAGTAAAAGTGCCTGAACCAAAATAAAGCACTCCATGCCGAAACGTGACTACTATGAAAATTTATAGCCTACAGGCGAACCTATATCAAAAAGGTTTTACATCACAAAATATCTGCATTCATTGTGTGGTTTTCAGCTTACAATACGAGGCTAATTTGATAGTAAACAATTTCAATAAAATTTTATTAATATTTACTGACGAAAATTAACTTTGGCTGATTTGCTGAATGCGAATAGAGATATCCATGCACAAAATGTCACTGGAAATTGCGTGTGACGGAGAAAGAGAGACGAAACTTCAAGAGGATGTCATAGCAACAATATAGAATCAATCATATCAATCATTTTATCAGTCAATCATAAAAGATTATTATTAATTAATAGTACTACGTCTAGTGACTTTACATTATTTAATTATGTTTCGTCGCTGCAGCATCATAAGTTGGAGTTGTATTGAAGTTCTTTGAATTAGGTTTTAAATAGGAAGCACTTCAAACAACTATGCCAATTCACTAGTGAAAGTTAAAGAAATTAACACTGTAATACCCATATGTTAATTATAAAAACAATAAATTGTGTTGCAAAGACGTTTCTTGCACTTTATCAGTTTTTTAAATTTTGTTAATTAAAAAACATGCTCAGGCCTACTTTTTATTTATAAAATTAATTATCGACTTATTATTTAAATGAGATTCCACAGCCAAGTTTCCATGAGTTACCTAGTGACAACGTCCTCCAACCATCTTTTCATTTTCTTTTTGCTGTGAACTATACAAAACAGTTAAAGACATGTATATGGAGCACTTATCGGAAAGTCCAAATAACAACAAGTATGCTGACTTCCCTGATATACTGACCGCATGTTCCACCATATCATCTCAAATGGAATGCTTTGATCACAGTGAAATGACTGATCTTGTTCATAATCTTGCCTTGTCAAAGACACTGGATGAATTGCTAGCTTGTAGGCTTAGCAGGAAGCGCTTCTTGAAGCCCAGTGCCACTTTGCCATTTTATCGAAACAGGGACAGGTAATTTAGACAATGTTGTTAAGAGGATAGCATGTATTGTCACGCGTTGACATCCAAGGACTGTTATTAAGATTAGATATTGCGTTCTGCAACCTTGACTCATATTTATTTACAGTTCGAAAAGAACCTTTAAATGTGAAGGTATTTTCTGGGTGTATTGGGTGTATTGAGTGTATTGGGTGTATTTGCTGTTGCTAACTAGTTTTGAAGTAATAGCATTGGAGCTAACTGGACATGGTTTCTTTGGTTTGCTTTTTCCGCACAGAGGTTTGGCGGTGGACCATGTTTCTCTGCTTGAGTAGGTGAAGTCTGTCTTTGATAGTCTCTTTTCACCGTTCTCTTTTTAACCTCTTCAAATGTGTTTCCATCTCCAAAGCTGATTGCGAGAGAGATTTCTTTGTCATTGGTCTGTTCGATGGTATGGAGAAAGCTGGTACATTTACTGTCCCAGTGAGGGGAGTATTTCTTCCTATGTCCACGTGGTATAGTCTTTTTAGCTCCATCAATTAATCTCTTGGTGAAGATGTTGTATATGTAGTCGATGTTGGCCGCAGTTGGTTCTTCCATCTCCATAGAAACTTTGGCAGAAAGTTCAGTGAATTTGGGCCAGTCAGCGTTCCTAAAATTCCATCGGGACTTTAAGCGGCTTTGCACGTATGTTTTGATGTGATCATTAATTGTTGTTAAAGATGGTCTGTGTTGTGATTCCAGGAAGTTTTCTAAGGTTTTCCTGGTGACGTGCTGTCTCATTGTCGATATTTTCCAGGTGAGGTCTTTATTACTTTCCGTGCCCCCACCTTCCAGAAAGGAAAGACTTATGTTCCTTAGGATCAAACGCTAGTGTAAGGTCATTCAGCGAAGACCATTGAACAAGTTCAATACCATCTCTGTTAAATGAGCCATACCCTCAATCAGTGCGGCGTGAATTAAAATCTCCTGTGTACACAGCTGGAGATGTTGGTGATGTGACTTCCATGGGGATGGGCTTCTCATTTAGGGACTTGCAGAGTATTTGTACCTATTCTTGTGCATGGTTAACAGAAGATGATGTAGAGTTCTCTGTTTAGATGTCCGCGTGACAGAAGGTAGCAAGGCCATGGATTTTGCATACCGTCTAGCCTACAAGGGTATATCCTTCTGAGCTTCAGTTTCCCTGGATTGTCACAATGTGTCTCCTGTAGCATGACAACTAGGGGCTTGTGTGTTTCTGTGAGTTGCTCTAGCACAGAGAATTTGAAGGTGTAATAGACTTTGATGTTAAGCTGCATGATGCTGCACGCAGCTCTGTCTCCTTGATAGGGTCCATGTTAGGCCATGAAGGTGCAGATGCTTTTGCAGTTTTACACAGTTCGACTGGAGCAGTCTTAGTGGGTATCCAGTTACCCAAATTGGGATCCGGACAATTGCCCCCTGGAAAATCGCCCCCCTGGACATTCGCCCCCGGATAATAGCCCCCGGAGGACTATCGCTCCCCGGACTATTGCGCCCCAGATAATAGCCCCCGATAACCGCACATATATTGATGGCGATACATATCGTCAAGATTTAATACATTTTGTGATTTGAATAGGATTATTTATGTTATCAAGGCAATGAATATTGTTGTTGATTTTCATGAAACTTAGCAGAATCAAGATGTCTTCATGTTGAACTAACAGTATTGAGAAGCCGTCTTTGTTCTCCACTTCTTTTCGTTTATGTTATGAAACTTTAGCTATGGACACTTACGTACAGTATACTAGTAGAGACACCAATATATCCCTTTGTAAGCTCCTCTATATCTTCCTATATTGAGCGTTGTTTAGGTTGGTCTTTACTTACTTAACATACAATATTACAATAATCTTTCCCTGTTGCCTTAAGTTCTCCTGTTTTCCAGTTCACGCTGTAATAGCGGCAATTCTTGTAAACTATATCAACTTTGTGCTCGCCTCAATTGAGTGACCTTTCTCTCCTAAGCTTTTCTATGCACAAAACGTAGACGCTAATATGCAGAATTATAAAATGCTTTACAATATGTTCTTCATTTATTCCCAGATAGTCATATATTCCAAAGTAATAACATTTCTTCATTTGTATAGCGTTAACAACTTTTCAGTGTATTATTGAGCGAGCGAACACTTCTTGTTAACCTTTTTATAGGAGAGAGAAGGAATAATTGTTACTGGGGCCTATTATCCGGGGGCGAATGTCCGGGGGGCGATTTTCCAGGGGGCAATTGTCCTAAAACGAAGAGACAATGCCAGTGACTAGCCTTAGCCAGGAATTCAATACAATATCAATGTGTTTCACAAAGGCACACTGGTCCAGGTCTGGGAGTAATATTCAGCAAGCGCAAAGGCTTGCCAAATTTAACTTCAACTTGACTTGGCAATAGATTTTTAAATATATTTTCCCTAAATTGTTCTGTAAATAATAATAAAAAAATCCCTCATTTTTATTTCGTTTTAAATGTGTTATTTTTGTTCTAGTTTTTGAAACGAGGGAAAAAAGATGAAAAACGAAAAAGGAAAAGGAGAGGAAGAGAGGAAATTAGGGAACAAAAAAGGCTTGAAAATAAAAAGTTATGAAGAAGCAGAAGCATTAAGAGGAGTCAAAGAATATCACAATATTAAGGCTTTAGTTTTCGTATCAAATAAAAGACATTTCATTCAATACATAGCATGGTCTTTCGATTAAAATCTTTTTTAGTAACGACCAGTGTACTGCTGTATCCAGTCAATGTAATCAGATACTTTAGTAAATGCAGTGTAACGTTTACAGTACTCCACAACGAAACTTGTTACTCCATGCTGCACCCATTTTCCATCGCTAGTTTGGCACACAAGTGGTCCACCAGAATCTCCAGTACATGCGTTTATTGTGCTAGTTCTTCCATATCCCGTACAGATAAAGCCACTGATTGATGTGCACTTGTTGCCTGTAACCACTGGAAGGATAGCCTGTTGTAATATTGGAGGTGGAGGACCCGGAAAGTTCACTGACCCCCATCCTAGAGGTGAAAACAAAATGGTTGCAGTTATGCTATTCATTGTTAGCAAAATAGAAGTTAACAGAAAAATATTTTCTTGGGTGCTGCCGCAATGAATACTAAAGAAATGTCCTACAATTCTCTAAATAATAATATGAAGTTGATAAGATATCTAAAAATGTTTTTAACGTGTTGGATGGTGCCCTCAAAATGCTCATTTGTTAAGATTGGATATTTCAGAAACCAGGGTCATAAGGAATGTTTATTTCGTAGAAGATTGTTTAAACCAATTTATGGTAAAGTCTCCATGTTCTCAGGTGGTTTGAAAATTCTTCTTATGTTATTATTTAAATGGGTTCAAATGGTGGATTTTTTATTTTTAATGTTACTATTATTCCTATAACAATGCAATTATTATTATTGTCCTGTTGATGAGCGAAGCGAGTCAGCAGGCCCAGCACGATGCTTAGTTTCCCGCCAAAATCTATGTTCTATGCTGTACCAGGTTGTGGCTGTTCATTCAGCAGAAATAAAAGTGTCGGAAGAGGCTTTTTTTTAAAGCTACCACCATGAAATTTGGCATGAATTAAGCTTGGCAAAAATAATTAAGGTGCTATTAATTATGCAGTTATATTCTTAGTAGTTAATGAGTTATGAAGTAATTACATTTTCATATTTTACTGATTATCTCTCAGATTGAAGGTGCATCACAATGACCGAGTGATCTAAAACCCTGATTCTGAAATATGTGGACGTGGGTCCGAATCCTACTTCTAACAACTTTTTTTTTAATGTATGTATATATCAGTATATTTTCTTGACCGAACTTTACATTTAAAATCTGCTGGACCTAATGTTTTAGCTACAAATAAACGAAATTTTCATTACAATTATTTTTTACAATTAATACCCGGCGGAACTCAGTGTCTTACTTGGAGCTTCAGTAAAGACAGCACAAGTATCACATTTCTAACATGTATTCTATTTCTAATATCATTTACAAAGGGAGGAAAAGGGTGGGTGAATGTGATTTGAAAGAAGCATAAAAACCAGGTTTTGTTTAGTCAGTGCTTAAAGTGGGTGGATGAGGGTGGTATAGAAAAAGAAAGAGAAAGAACCTAAACCAAGAGATAGACTAAGGAAGCAAAGAACTCTATGCCATTTGAAGAGCAAGTAAGAGCTTGTAGTCGGCAGATGAGGGTGGTAGAGAAAAAGAGGGAGTCCACATGACGTTTAACAAGACATATTTCACCACAAGAAATCAATGCTAAAAAAGAAATGTGAGCCTGGAAGAGGAGGATGAAGAGAAATTTCCTGAAGAAAGAGGAGGGGTGCCACTGTGACAACTCAAGATGAAGGACTGAGTGTGTTTGACTAGTTGCAGATTAGAGAAAGGACCTATACTGAGAACTGGAGGCAATTCAGTAACTCTGTTCCCAGTACAGGTGAGAAGTTAATCCACGCAGTAGTACTCTAAACCAGCCCTACAGCCAAGTGTAGCTTTTCATGAGAGAGAAGAGGGTCCATGAGGGTCCCAAGACCCTAAAGGTGAGGGGAGTGCAAGGACCTGCCTGTTCAAGAAAGAAAAATGTTGCGAGTGAGCCATCAGGACACTACCCTCCGGCTAATATCAAATTAAGTGATTATTTCAATAAACATATGAGTAGGAGGTCGTCTAATCCTAGTTATAATAATAATAATAATAATAATAATAATTATTATTATTACTATTACTACCTCCAATGTTTCGTTTCTCGACTTTAGTTTTTGATGTTGGTAAATTCGTTCGCCCGTTCTAAACCTGCTGTACGACACATTGTCCAATGGACGTATCTTGCCACATTATCGTGACGCCTTTTATATTCTCTCTGTGCTAACTTGAACACTCACTTACGACATGGCTGACACTCTCGTCCCTTTCGAAACATATCCTGCATAAAGATGATTTTGCTGTTTTTTCAACATCATATTTAAAATAGTTCGTTTTCAGTGATTGCTNTAATAATAATAATAATAATAATTATTATTATTACTATTACTACCTCCAATGTTTCGTTTCTCGACTTTAGTTTTTGATGTTGGTAAATTCGTTCGCCCGTTCTAAACCTGCTGTACGACACATTGTCCAATGGACGTATCTTGCCACATTATCGTGACGCCTTTTATATTCTCTCTGTGCTAACTTGAACACTCACTTACGACATGGCTGACACTCTCGTCCCTTTCGAAACATATCCTGCATAAAGATGATTTTGCTGTTTTTTCAACATCATATTTAAAATAGTTCGTTTTCAGTGATTGCTCCTGAGCACTACAAATCAAAGCCTCAGTGGTACTTTTTAAGTCTCCCTTGTTCAACCCCCCCCCCACACGTCTTATGCCAATAAATGCCCCCATTATCTTCTGAGAATTGTCCATGGAATCTTTTCTCTTTCCACTCTCTTATCATCTCAACCCCTTCCTCTCACTTAAAAGCTTCTGAGTCCTTACATTCTTCTGTTTTCAAAAGGCCTTGATTTTTAACTATCTGCACTATCTCCTTTCTAGTATTCAAAACGTACCATGCTAAATTATTTTCTTCAGCTCTTGCGCATTTCTCGACAATAGTCAGTTCTCTTCCACCTTCTTTCCTCAAACAACCACCTTTCCTCATACAACGTCACTTTTTGGATTTAAGTCTTTGTGCATGGTCATTAATTTTATTGTACTCCGATAAACCTTTTCTAGTTCGTTTTTCGTCCAATTAATGATTCCTGCACCGTATCGTATTAGTGATACAGCTCAGGTGTTGATTGCTGTTACCTTATTTTGCCCGTGCAGTTTTGATTTTAAAGTTAGTCTAACCCTTCTAAGATACTCTTTCCGGAAAGATTCTTTAACTATATCCTTCTTAATCTTATCCGACTCAATAATACCAATTATTATTATTATTAATATTATTATTATTATTGTCATTGGCATTATAGACAAAGCAATTTATGGCAAATTGTTTAATGTTATTGAAGGGATGGCAGACTATAGATCTATTCAGTGGATCAGAGCTGGTTTTCTGGCCTAAGGCACCCAAGCATATCCCTTTGCTACGCAGGAGCAGGCATTGAATACCAAGCTGGTTTAATCGCAGCATTGTGGGGACAATGAGACCTGTATCTAGAGTGTGTGACATAAATGAAGAGTCTATTTGGCACGTTGTGAGTGGTTGTTAATAATTTGTAGAAATGGAGTCTAACTGAAGGCATACTATAATAGGGCTGATAGTATACTGCGAGTTCTTTAGAAAGAGTAATATAAGAAGTACCTGAGAAAATGCGATGGAACACAATCACCCGGGACATTGTTGTCATTAATCATGCTAGATATCCTTGGAACATTTTTAGCTTTGCCATACATCATAAAATAAAGCCGGGGAAAGTCAATAGCTATTCTTTCTTGGCGCAAGAAGTTTGAAGGTTGTACGGGATTAGTATTACCCTTATGCCAGTGGTGGTGGGATGTTTGGGCATGGTATCTACTAGATTGTTTAAATTGCTGAAGGGACTGGACATTCCTTTTGTCTTTAGTGGTTTACAGGGTTGTATGGAAATAGAAGCTAAAGAACAAAAAGGTAATAGTGATAATGCTGTTAAAACAAAGGTGAAATTTGTGCGATGTAATGGTGTGTTACAGAAGAGTAGAGGAAAATACCCCTGTAGTATTTCCTGGAGATGTGTGAATAGAAATTAAATCGTCTGGTCTCAATGCTACTGTTGGATTCATGGAAAAAGCAATCAATGAAAAAATCTCGAAGCTAGGAAATTCAAGTGTTCCTGAAATTAAATTGCCATTAACGGTCATCTAGAAAAATTGTTGTTTGGAGGGTGTGAGCTTGGAGGTGTTGACATATTTTGTTACTTGGGAGAGAATGTTTGGTGTCCATGATGGTGAAAAATCAAGTCCAGTCTATAGGATGCAATTTGCTATTAAGATAATCAGGGAACTCTAAAACCCATTTACCTTCAAAACAGTGCTTTTAAGAGTAAGAGGTTAGGCCTACAATTCATATGTACCCTCGGTGATGCTTTTTTGTAGTGACCCCTAGCCCATTAATGTTGAAGACACTCAAAGCTTACACCAAAATAAGACATCCATGGTACGTTAGATGTGTTAGGCTTTCCGACAGAAAACGAATTGAGTGCGAATTGTCATCACTGCTGAAAATAAAGTCCATCACAGCAGAGTTACAGATAAGAAGACTTCGTTGGTTTGAGCACCTGGAAAGGAAGTATGAAGACAGCTGGCTTATAGAAATCCAGAAACGTACTTTGGTGAGCACATAAGTACTTTGCAGACACCATACGACGTGGCTCAAAGTTGTATTTGATGAAATGCGTTCAAAGAACATTTCATATGAACTTGAAAAGAATGGGAGTCGACGAAAATCTGATACCAAATGATAGTCTACCCATTTTAACAAGAATTAATGAAGACCTTTGAATATTATGGTATTGATGATGACAATATTGTTATCATCACCATTATTATTATAATACTATTATCATTAGCAATTTCTGCTAATACACAGGGTTGTTTTTATTATTAATATTATTTCAACTATTATTATTATTATTATTATTATTATTACTAGTTTTTTCTAGTTTGGCTGGGTGTAGATAAGACACCTAATCCATACCTTGCCCTGAAGTTCGAGGTCTTGCGCTGCTATCAACAGTCCTTCTGTTTCTCCTTTAATGTCTGCTCTGAGCCACTTGTTTTTTTTAAGTTCAACATGTGATTCCCCAATAAGGGTGTTTAACTATGCAGTTCCTTTTTTTCAACATACCGATTTATTCCTTATCTAGTAACGGAAAGAGCTCCTACTACAACTGGAATGACAGTCATTTTACTGTTCCACATTTTACTTATTTCTATTTTGAGACCTTTGTATTTCGCAATCTTCTCGATCTATTTTATGGCAACATTCCTTTTTGATAAAATAGCCATATCAATTAAAGTATATGAACTCTTTGATTTATCTCTGATTACGANCATGGAAAAAGCAATCAATGAAAAAATCTCGAAGCTAGGAAATTCAAGTGTTCCTGAAATTAAATTGCCATTAACGGTCATCTAGAAAAATTGTTGTTTGGAGGGTGTGAGCTTGGAGGTGTTGACATATTTTGTTACTTGGGAGAGAATGTTTGGTGTCCATGATGGTGAAAAATCAAGTCCAGTCTATAGGATGCAATTTGCTATTAAGATAATCAGGGAACTCTAAAACCCATTTACCTTCAAAACAGTGCTTTTAAGAGTAAGAGGTTAGGCCTACAATTCATATGTACCCTCGGTGATGCTTTTTTGTAGTGACCCCTAGCCCATTAATGTTGAAGACACTCAAAGCTTACACCAAAATAAGACATCCATGGTACGTTAGATGTGTTAGGCTTTCCGACAGAAAACGAATTGAGTGCGAATTGTCATCACTGCTGAAAATAAGTATGGAAAGGAAGTATGAAGACAGCTGGCTTATAGAAATCCAGAAACGTACTTTGGTGAGCACATAAGTACTTTGCAGACACCATACGACGTGGCTCAAAGTTGTATTTGATGAAATGCGTTCAAAGAACATTTCATATGAACTTGAAAAGAATGGGAGTCGACGAAAATCTGATACCAAATGATAGTCTACCCATTTTAACAAGAATTAATGAAGACCTTTGAATATTATGGTATTGATGATGACAATATTGTTATCATCACCATTATTATTATAATACTATTATCATTAGCAATTTCTGCTAATACACAGGGTTGTTTTTATTATTAATATTATTTCAACTATTATTATTATTATTATTATTATTATTACTAGTTTTTTCTAGTTTGGCTGGGTGTAGATAAGACACCTAATCCATACCTTGCCCTGAAGTTCGAGGTCTTGCGCTGCTATCAACAGTCCTTCTGTTTCTCCTTTAATGTCTGCTCTGAGCCACTTGTTTTTTTTAAGTTCAACATGTGATTCCCCAATAAGGGTGTTTAACTATGCAGTTCTTTTTTTCAACATACCGATTTATTCCTTATCTAGTAACGGAAAGAGCTCCTACTACAACTGGAATGACAGTCATTTTACTGTTCCACATTTTACTTATTTCTATTTTGAGACCTTTGTATTTCGCAATCTTCTCGATCTATTTTATGGCAACATTCCTTTTTGATAAAATAGCCATATCAATTAAAGTATATGAACTCTTTGATTTATCTCTGATTACGATATAAGTGGATATAAGTAAGTTTTTATCTTGCCTTTCTAAATATTCCTATTTTTCATGGCATTTGAAGCCAATTCGTGGCATAGTCCACTTTTGGGTTACTTCCATTTTTGATATGTATGTGGTGATGGAATCGTGTTGCTAAACTTTGATTCTGTGCAGCTTTCACCACACCTTCTGTCTCCATTTTCAATCCTGAGCTTTGCAACTATTAATGTGTCAAGCATTTGCTTTGCCAAATCTCTTTAGGTACTGTCTTTGTAGAGGCTTCTCTTTTTCATGTTGATCAATATCTGTTTCTTTTTGTTTCTTTTCTTTCTTTCTGTTTACTCTTTCTTTCTGTTTCTTTCACTTCCTTTATAATTGACATGGGTTGTTCATTTTGGGTGCCCTCCATTTGTAATCTTTCTTCCCTTTGAAACTCATTAGCTTCTTTTTTAATCAAATATAATTTCTTGTCGCTTTCATGTTTGAATACTTGTTTTAATAGTTTGTCCTCTTTTTATTTCAGGTAGGTTTCAAAGCCTATAGGGCTTGTTTTGTAAGTACAATCTAATTGAATCAGCCCTCTTCCTCCTTCCTTTCTTGCCAGATATATCCTTTCAACATCTGCTTTAGGATGATTCATTCTGTGCATTATTATTATCTTTCTCGTCTTGAAACCCGCTTTTCTGATTTCTTTCATACGCCAGTTACATTTTAGTTACATTTTATTTACATTTTAATTACATTAAAACTATATTTTGTCACTGGGGTCGATAAAGTGTTAAAGGGAGTAGTTATACTAGGTGACTTCAGTTCACTTTTCACGAGCATCTTTATTCTTCAATAGCATTCTTTTCTGACCTTTTCTTTCAATTTTTGCTTGTTTGATATCATTGCCTTTCTCTGTGCCTAAATATGTTTATGTGCCTTTCTGATAGAGTTCTTGAATGATCATTGTAACATCTAGCTTTACTCTTGATGTATTTGTCAGCTTTCCCCTTTTAAAGAATGTTTTTGCGCATTTGTCCAATCCGAATTGCATTTAAATATCGACACTAAATATTTTACTGTGTTCAAAACTCCTTTAAATTGATTATCATTATTAGACTATAGTTTCAGGTCATCCATGTAGAACAGGTGACTTAATCGCTCCTTGTTCCCAGTTCTATGTTATTTAGTAGACTGCTGAGAGGTGCAAGAGATAGGAGAGGACATGTCTCCTTGAAATATTACATTTAAATTAAAATTGAATTTGTTGTTATAGAACTAGAGGAGAAATTGATATTATTGTTCTGTGCCATGTATTCATGCTATGTTTCACATATTTGATTAGATCTGATGAAACTTTGTAGATTTGGGTTGGTTTAATAATCCAGTTATGAGGAACACTGTCAAAGGCTTCCCTGTAGTCCATCCAAGCAGTACTCAAATTCTTTCTCCTAGCCTTACAATCTTCAAGAATCATTTTATTTACAAGAAGTACGAACCTCTTCTCCATCCTATCTGTTCAGCTGGTGGTAAATGGTTTTCTTCTAAGTAGTTGTAAGTTCTGTCTGCTATAATTGATGTTAGTATTTTGTGTGTGGCTGGCAGTCATATGATTGATTTATAGTTTTTTTGATTATTTGTTTCTTTTGTTTTGAGCAACAAATATGTTATCCTTGTGTTAGCCATGTCGGGCTTTGTTCGAGCTCTCTCACTATCTCACTGTCATACCTTGCTAGATCTTCGTGGAGGAATTTCCAATTCTTCTACCATAAAATGTGGTGCTTTGTCTATGCCAGGAGATTTCCAGTTACTCGACTTTCGAAGTGCTGTTGTAACTTCATCCCTAGCATGTCTTGCCATTCTTGTTCAGGTGAATAGCATGCATTTCATCTTGCATTCTTATTCGTTCAGCTACATTATTATGATGTTTATCATCTTCTAAAATTTTTTTTTCAAAACGTTTAAATTTTGTCTAAAGATGACGGCTTATTAACTTCCATTTGTTTGTTTCCTACTTTTCGGTAGCGCATTTTGTTCTTAGATTTAAACTTTCCTTTCTCTGCATCTATGGCTTTCTTTTTTTCCAACAGTGTAGCTTCTCATGATTTTTCTTCTTTTTCTCTCACTAATTCCATTATTTTTCGTTAACTCTGTGGGAATCGAAAAATCGACACTTGTTCTAGTAATTTCCTTTTCAATTCTTTCTTCAATGCAGCTTGTTTTCTGATTTTCTTGTTTATTATATTTGACGCCTTTGTTTTCATTTATAACTGCAGCAGTTGCGTACACCAGTTCACTTACTACTGTTACATCTTATGGTTCAGGATATCGTTCTTTCATTAGTAACAGAGCTTTATTATAAGTCTTCAAAGCGTAACTCTTTTTTCCCCTACAAATCTGATTTCCTCCCGTTTTTCTAATTTATTTTTTTTCATTTCTAATGTTTTTCTCCTTTCTCTGTTCTCCTTTCTCCGTTTTGTTCTGATTGATACAAGGCCGTATCTTTTCATTCATTATTACATGTCACCTTATCATCTTCTCTTGCTATGTTATCTTTGCTTGCACGGATTTTGTTTTCTGCCATGTCTGGTTGGTGTTGGTTTCTCCTAATATCTGTTTTCATTCTTTCTAGTTCAGCTTCGAAGAATATGAGGAATGTCCGTGAGGACAATTTTCTGGAGTTCTTGTACTTTATGTTCTCCAGGTATTTTCTCTATATGTTTTTGCTATGCTAAAGAATAGTACCATTTTCTACTTCCGTGATAGTGGGTGGTGTACATACCAGTTGGGATTAGTTTCAATACCAAAATATCTGGGTATACCCCATTGGAGATACTGCCCTATGGCATTTCAAATGCTCAGTCGGAGGAAGTACCGGACATCCGGACTGCAGGTGATCTATTATTTCCATTTGCTGGTCACAGAACCGGTACTTAGGGTCAGCTCTGTTCTTCAGTATGAATAAAGATATGGATAACGAAGCTATGGCCGAGTGCTCCGATTATGAAGCCTTCCGTCTCTGCTTTAAGTCTCATTTTACTTTGCCATTGACTATTTTTATGTTAGCTTCTGTGAGTCTCTTGTTGCGTAAGGCATCATGTCTAACATTTGCTAATTTGTTTGAGTCGATATTAGGTCGAATGTCAGAGTTTCGACCTTTCCAAGTAATAATTGTTCGGTCAGTACATCGAGTTTTAGGTTTCTCTTGTGCCATGTAATAAGAGTATATTACTTTTGTATACTTCTTCAATGTCCACTATTGTTTTTTTGTGTGTGTTTCTTTGTTGGTGGAATATCTGGAGGATTCAGGTTAGGTATGCCCTTATCTAAATTACCAACGAGGTCAGTAGGGGGAGAATTGTGAACCAGTAACTCCAGGATATTTCATCCCTAAAGAACGTCCCTTGTTGGCCGGCGCGAGAGGCGATGCGGTATGGGTTTCTTTTAGTATTCATTCCATAATTTGGGTGCATTTTATCCTTACCTCCAAGAATTCTGAACAGACTTAGCCCCACCGGATCCCAACGTAACATACCTTAAAAGGATTCTCTTAAAATTGCTTGAATTTGAAAAGTCTTGTTAAGACCAAGTTTGAAGGTACTATTAACACTGATAAAGACACTATGTGACACCATACATAATGATAATAATAATAATAATAATAATAATAATAATAATATGTATATGCGTGTCATGGAGACTTGAGGGGGATAGACGTCCCTGCCCTGCATAGTCGTGGGCTGCCTTTGGGTAAGGTACTGCACCCACTTAGCCTCCCCTATCAGGGTTACGATACTGCT
>RDPX01000002.1:1054526-1066741 GCA_003991215.1 Morbakka virulenta | reverse complement strand
GTGAGGACAATTTTCTGGAGTTCTTGTACTTTATGTTCTCCAGGTATTTTCTCTATATGTTTTTGAGTCTCCTTCTTAATCATCCCCAGTGCTCCGACAATGACTGGAGCAGTTCTCGGTTTGACGTTCCACATTTTTTGAGTTTCTATTTCTAGGTCTTTATACTTGTTTAACTTTCCAAATTCCTCAACTGAGATGTTTTTCTCACTTGACACACTCGTATCAATTAAGGTACACATTTTTTTCCCTATCTTTAATTATAATGTCAGGATGGTTGTCTTAAATCGTCCGATCAGTGTTGATCGGGAAGTGCTAAAGAATAGTACCATTTTCTACTTCCGTGATAGTGGGTGGTGTACATACCAGTTGGGATTAGTTTCAATACCAAAATATCTGGGTATACCCCATTGGAGATACTGCCCTATGGCATTTCAAATGCTCAGTCGGAGGAAGTACCGGACATCCGGACTGCAGGTGATCTATTATTTCCATTTGCTGGTCACAGAACCGGTACTTAGGGTCAGCTCTGTTCTTCAGTATGAATAAAGATATGGATAACGAAGCTATGGCCGAGTGCTCCGATTATGAAGCCTTCCGTCTCTGCTTTAAGTCTCATTTTACTTTGCCATTGACTATTTTTATGTTAGCTTCTGTGAGTCTCTTGTTGCGTAAGGCATCATGTCTAACATTTGCTAATTTGTTTGAGTCGATATTAGGTCGAATGTCAGAGTTTCGACCTTTCCAAGTAATAATTGTTCGGTCAGTACATCGAGTTTTAGGTTTCTCTTGTGCCATGTAATAAGAGTATATTACTTTTGTATACTCCTTCAATGTCCACTATTGTTTTTTTGTGTGTGTTTCTTTGTTGGTGGAATATCTGGAGGATTCAGGTTAGGTATGCCCTTATCTAAATTACCAACGAGGTCAGTAGGGGGAGAATTGTGAACCAGTAACTCCAGGATATTTCATCCCTAAAGAACGTCCCTTGTTGGCCGGCGCGAGAGGCGATGCGGTATGGGTTTCTTTTAGTATTCATTCCATAATTTGGGTGCATTTTATCCTTACCTCCAAGAATTCTGAACAGACTTAGCCCCACCGGATCCCAACGTAACATACCTTAAAAGGATTCTCTTAAAATTGCTTGAATTTGAAAAGTCTTGTTAAGACCAAGTTTGAAGGTACTATTAACACTGATAAAGACACTATGTGACACCATACATAATGATAATAATAATAATAATAATAATAATAATAATAATATGTATATGCGTGTCATGGAGACTTGAGGGGGATAGACGTCCCTGCCCTGCATAGTCGTGGGCTGCCTTTGGGTAAGGTACTGCACCCACTTAGCCTCCCCTATCAGGGTTACGATACTGCTGCCTTGCAGACCTTGGACGGTAAAAGGCAAAGGAAGCCAACCCCTACAGAAAAATGGATAAGGGAGGAAAAACCATGTGAGTTCATCATATTTTTTTATGATGAAGTCACAAAGACAGAAACCCAAACGGCGTAAATGGTTCATCTAGCCAGGCTAGATGCGCCTCACCCCGTAGTGATGTTGTGGTGAACCAGGCACGTCACGACGGCCAACCTGTTACTGGCAAAACTAGAAGGAGATACTCAAAAGAGGACAACAGGGCCATCATGGAATGTACTATGCCAGTCAGCCTTGTCTGATTGGATACAGACAGAGAATGCATAGAGCATGGAGAGAAACGGGTCAGTTTGAGATAGGTGAACAGAGAATGGCTGATCGAGTGAGGAATATCATAAAGCAAAAGTGGTTTACGGAAGAGAACTTGACGAGATCAGGGCAAGTGTGTTGCAAGAAAGGGAGCGAATAGCTGAGAATATAAGGGAGAATGAAAGGGATGAAGACCATAATGTCAAGACACCACCAGGAAATGAAGACCAAAATGAACCAGAAGGAGAGCCAACGCCGAGAACAGTGAGAGAACCAAGTTCTGAGACAGAGAAAGATCTGATAGAGAGAATCATAAGTGAACGTAATCAAGTAGCTGGTGATCGATCGTGACTGAGAACCCTTAGACAAATCGAAAGGAGCAAGATCTTGAGTGAAGTCAAACAGATTGATAAGGTACTGGATTGTGTAGAGATAAACAATATCACTGAGTTGAATGACTCCATCGTGGCTTGTGCAAATATTATCACGCAAAGTTTGACAAAGAACGTAGACCAAAGACAGTCTAAGAGAGTGCCGAGGTGGAAAACACGGCTGCAGAAGAAAATGAAGGACCTAAGAGCAGATTTAAGTAGAGTTGTCCAACGTAAAGGTAGAGATTATGAATCAAAATGGCAAGATGGACAGTTGATAAAAGATCTAGGGGAGGAGCCTTATAAGTATTTAGAAATACTGGAGGCTGATAAGATGAAAACGGAAGACATAAAAGAGAAAGTCAGAAAGGAGTATTACAGAAGGATAAGAAAAGTGTTGGGGTCAGAACTAAATGAAGGTAACATACTCAAAGCGATGAACACATGAGCAGTGGCAGCAGTGCGATACACAGCCGGGATACTCGATTGGACTGTTGATGAGCTAAAGAAGATGGATAGAAAAACAAGAAAGCTGATGACGATGAACCGAGCACTCCACCCAAAAGCAGATGTGAATAGATTGTATGTGAGTAGAATTGAGGGAGGCAGAGTAATGGTATCGATCGAGGAATGTATGAGGACTGAGGAGTACAGTTTGTCGGATTACATAAAGAGAACAATGGATGGAAAGAGAAACTTCTTCATGGTCAGTACCCCAAGAAAGTACACAAAATTGAAACATTTTCTTGCAACTGGTTGAAAGCTGGGTGGTTGAAAAAAGGAAACCGAAGGACTACTGCTAGTCGCCCAAGATCAGTCACTAAAAACGAGGAATTATAAAGTAAAGATAATGAAAGAACAGGGAAGTAAGATGTGTCGGATGTGTGGTGCAAGGGATGAAACAGTGATGCACATACTAGGTGTGCATCACCGTTGTGAGAAGCTGGAACAGGGTCAACTGTTGGGTTCGGCCAATACCATAAGAAAGGTGCTATCCATCCCAACCTAGAGAAACTAGGTCGATGGTAGAAAGACAAACCAGCTACTACTATGCTGTGTTATTTATTTATAGTAATATAATAATAACAATAATAATATTAATAATAATAATAACTATTATTATTATTTAAAAAAAATAATAATTAAGGTAATACATAACAAGAACAAAATAATAATTTAATTAAAATGCAAGGTAAATTGCTAGCTTACCTGCTAAGTAACACTTGGTGCCCACTGGAAGCGTTTCTTCTTTAGATGGCAAACAAGCAGGTTGAACGTAATTATTAAAACTTGCTGGTTGTGTCAGCTTCAGTAGGGCAATATCATGTTGAAGACCCAATTTTCCAAACTGAGGGTGCAATATTATTTGTTCGACAGATAATTTCTGTGGTAAAAATTACACTAAGATTATTAATAACTTTGGTACCTGTAAACGTAAGATAATGGTGTAACTGTAATTAATCAGGGTATTAGGCCTGTTATCGTGTATATATGTATAAGTTGCTTTAAATTTGCTGATTTCATAAAAAGTATAGTTTTTCAAAAATACCCTAAAATTAGTGAAGAATTGCATTTATTTAAAGGCCGATTCGTTGCTGATTCCAAATCTTCGGAAAACTGAATCTTATGTAAGGCAGCATTTAAAGGGTAGCCAATAAAGAAGCCTTTTTGAGGATTGCGACAGGGCTTGAATTTCTTTCAATGGGAATTGAAATTAATCATGCTGTCTACAAAAACTGTTTTTCATTTCTGCCAATCCTATGTCAGATATGAAAAATTTGTGAATAAACTGTTTTAGAATATGAGGCAAATGATTATGTGATATAACTGAATAAAAGCAGGGATAGATCTTCTTCTTCTTTACATGTACGTTATGCATTATAACTTCATGTTCCTCACTAAACCTCTCCACCTCACTCTGTCACTACATATTCTTTCAACGTCATGGATCATTCCTTGTAAACTACTACAGTCGATGTCATCACTGTTTCCTGAGAGTAGACTTTTGATATAACTTAACCAAGTTTCTTTTGGTCGTCCTGGTGGTCGCTTGCAAGGAGTAAGGAAGGCTTCCAGAGATCTTCTTGCAGGGGTCCATTTATCTAGACGCAGAAGATGACCTAGCCAATTTAACGCTCTCTTTTTGATCAAAGCACTCCAGGGTTGTTGTCTTGTTTTTTCATACAGTTTTTCATTGCTTATCACTTTTGGCCATCTGACCTTCAGAATTCGACGCAGAAACTTCCGTTGTATACAATCTACTTGCTTGCTTAACTGTGAAGAGAGAGTCCAGAGTTCACTATTGTATAAAAAGATACTGGTTACATATGCATCAAAGACTTTTAGCTTTGTTGTTTGGTTGACAGAGGAGCTTTTGAACAGCCTTTCGAATTTGTTGTATGCTGTTATTGCTTGACCATGCCTTCTTTTAATATCTGAGCAGGTATCCAGTAGGCTTCCAAGGATTTTGCATTCTTTCCACAGATCATTACCGTTCATGGATATCTCGTATTCTTCGGTTTTCGAGTTGTTTACTGTCAGGTCATTCTCCTTCAGCATGGGTGGTACGATTCTTTTCGCTTGTTCTATCTTAGGGTACCAGCTTCTCACAAAGTTAATATCGTCAGAGTACTTGGGATCAATCTGGATGTTATGTTTGTCCCGGGGTACAAGCCAGTCAAGTTCCGACCACATAAACTTCTTGTAGTCTTGGCGCTCAATGAATTTTGGCATTGGCTTAATGGTTTTAGCAAGATAAACAATGAAGAGTACAGCGGAAAGACAGTCCCCCTGACAGGTACCAACGTTTGTGTGAATCTCTGAGCCTTCCTCCTTACCACATTGGACTTTGATAACTACGTCATTTATCAAGATATTCATCATGTACATCTCACTAGCTGTCAAAACTTCCTCTAAGTACGACATCATCTTTGCCCGGTTTATCGAATCGAAGGCCTTCGACATGTCTAACATCAGAATGAAGATAGTGTAGTCAGATGAGGTGATAGCTTTTTCTGCTAGTGTTTTGATTGCAAAAACTTGCTCAGTGGTGGATCTACCAGGTTGATAAGCTGCTTGTTCAGGTGGTATGAAGGTTTTAAGTCTGTCCCAACATCTGTTTATCATGCACATTGACAGGATTTTTCTCAGGGTTGAGAGCAGAATAACAGGTCTTACATTCACTTTCTCACCTTTTTTGGGTGGTTTTGGCAGTGGTCGTAGATTGCCTTGTCGTAGTACTTCTGGGTGTTGCTGTCCCGCTGACGTTTGTTGAAGTATTTCAGCAATTTTACGGTGGACGATTGTTGGACTGTATTTTATCATTTCTGCGTATATGTGATCAGGACCCGGGCTCTTGTTGTTTTTCAGCTTCCTTACTACTTTCGTGATCTCTTCCTCTGTGAAAGGGGTTTCCATCTCAACCGGAGGGTATGCTTTCATTTCGTCAACATCCTCCTTGACAAACAGTTTAGTGAAGAAAGCTGTGATGATTTTGCATCTTTCTTTGTCAGTGCTCACAATCATCCCTTCATCATCAATGATTTTCGGATCTTTCCTTGGTGTTTTTCGTTGAATCACTTTTGCCGCTTCATAGTATTTACTAGCATCTGACTTCCTCTGTTCAACTTCCTTCAGTTCTGTATCAAGGCTTTTCTCATTCAGGATTCTGAGTTTACACTTCAGTTCATTCAGTACAGCATTTCTCTCTTTCTTTAACTCCTTTCTCTGCGTGGCCGATGTACAAGATTCAATATCACTTTTCAATTTTTTCTGGTTTTTGCTGAGCTCTGCAACAGCTGGATCATCATGTTGTCTTATGTTGTTTTTCCTGAAACCTATAGTTTCCTCAGTAGATTTGTGTAGGATCGATGCAATGTCCTTCCACTGCTGGTTTGGGTTACTTGTTGATACTGCTTGGATTTTATCAAACACCGATTCTTGATATTTTTGACAGATCTCTGGGCTCTGAAAATTCTTTCGATTTGTAACTTTGCTCTGTGGTTTCGTTCGTGGAAGTTTCCACCACTCAAGCTTCATTTGCATCTTCACAAGTTTATGGTCGGTTTGGGTTTCAAAACCGCCATATGATCGTGAGTCCGTGATGAGGCGTTTCTGAGAGTTCTTGACTATAATGTAGTCAATTTGATTTCTGTAGGGATTACGCCTGATGGTGCCATCATGGTGTTTGAATTCTCCATTTCTCTGGGGTGACGTCCAGGTTGTTCGATGTGCAAGCTTGTGAGGAAAACACGTGTTCGAGATGAGCATATTATTATCTCGTAGAGTGTTAAGTAGGTGTTCTCCGTTGCTGTTCAACTTTCCTTTCCCATACTTTCCCATATTCTCTTTGTACAGCTTATAACCAGAGCCAGTTTTGGCATTGAAATCTCCTAAGAGAAACACAGTGTTCTTACTGTTCTTTTCTGCTGCAAGAAGTCGATCGATTTGTTGATAAAACTCATCTCTTTTCCTTGGTTCTTTTTCCGATACTTGCAGGGTAGGTGCATAGGCTACGATGACATTTATCCTATACAGTTTTTGTTTATTAGTGTACGTAGTTGCTTGACAGATTCTGTCATTTATTCTCTTGAAACTGGGTTGAAGATCTGAGTCTATAACACATCCTACGCCCGAGAAACTGCTATCTCCTTTAATTCCTCCTTCAAAGAATTTGAAGGTCTTTCCATTGATGCTTACGTCTGTGACTTGCTCTTCGCCTTTGATATGTGTTTCTGTCAGACCAAGTATCTGGAGCTCGTACTTTTCGATGTCTTTCAGCACTAGGTTTCTGTTAAATTCGTCCTTGCATCCTCTCACATTTAAAGTGCCGACATTCAAGATTCTTCTTTTCATAATATTGTAGATTACAAACGAAGATGGTAAGAAACTAGTGAGGATTTGACTTTCCTCTCAAGTATTTCTCCTCAAGAGTCAACACGCGTCGCCATGTTGTCCGACATCTAAAATAGGGATAGATCATGTATCCAATACTTTATAACAAAGAACCACAATGAAATTTTTAAGTATGATTGTTATTATCAGTACGCATATTACCAAACTTGAAACAAAGGTTTTCATATGCAGCTACTGTATGATAAAGTCTACATTAAGGGCTTTATATCAAAAAGGGGGTCTTGGAAGCTATAATTGGAGGTATTACCCTAGGTGACTTGTAAAGGCACCCAGTGAGGTGTGTGACCAAATATGTAAAGTAAGACAAGCTCATGAGAGAAAACTCGGTTACGATATAACATGGAGGAAGATGCTCTCCATAAAGCCCTTACTATCTAGGAAACGTCACCATGCGAGTGTAACACTAGAGCTAATGTTCTTATTGGATATGTCACAAACCAGGTAAACAAAATCTTGTCACCAATCTCTGGGATTATGCAAACGAATGTTACAAGAATGTTGAAAGCATATTTAATTTGCTTCATAGGACAAAATAGCTTATTGGATTTAATTATTCTTATTACAGCTTTTTGATGAAACGAAGAGATAACTTGCCCTTTTTAACATGTATTGCTTACCTGCTCAGACTGTTCCTTTGTCTTTAGATTATGTTGGCCAACAATAGCTTGAATTTGTCTTGGAGATTTTCCCTTAACACAGTGGCTGGCCGTCAAGACCCATTTTGGTGCAATGAGAGAAGCTCCACAAAAATTGCTCGAATCATGTTTTGGATGAGTCAGAGAGACAATCCACGGCCAGGCGCCTTTTCTGGCGTTCGTGCCACTTATAATACGACCTTGCTTCACAGTTGAAATTCCACATTTTCCTTTGTTACCTCCAGTTCCGGTTGCTGTGAAAAATTGGAAAAGGAAATTATAGGTGCTTTTCTCTAATTTTTACAGGCATAGTGACCCTATGTTATTATTTTAAAATACTTATATTATATCGTACAAAATACCCACAAGGTCCCGTCCCAAACCTTCCGGGACACAAAAAGACGTCCCATGCACTCTACATTACTGTACGGTTTTATTAAGATCATTGCAAAACATTTCAAATATTTTGACTGTATTTAGTACACGCTGTTAAAGGTATTTTTACAGTAAACAATTTTACAATATGCAAAAGAAGACTTTTTACCATCTTCGAAAAAAGTGATTTACCAAAATTAGGTTTAATTTTTTTGCTAGCATTTTGAAGAAGAGGACAAAAATACTTTATTCGTGGAAACAGCAAATTACTAAGTACTCCTTCCTTTCATCATTAAGTCATCGATAACCTTTACCAGCATGAAACCCTCTGTGACCAATTTTATTAACACAAACTCTTATTATTTCGTTGTAGTTTAAAGAGCTGAGACTACTTTCAACAAATTATCATAACATTTAGGTTTTAGGTTTGTGTTGAGACCAAATTGAGCTTAATAAACGCAGACAACATTTAGTAAGTGCTTACTAACTCAAGCTTAAACATACACAAGCCCATCACTACACCTACTATCATCAACAATTTTCTCAAACCATTATCCAGTTGATAGAACTCCACTTCCGTCAATAAACTGACTAATTCTGATCTTAAGCAGCCTGCATTTATTGCCTTTTTCAGTGGTGACTCATTTACTCATTACGCGGGGGCAAACGTGAGAAAATACTGGCAGTACATTTTCATATTTTGTAATTTATCAAAGCAAACAGGATAGGCTTTTCAATTATCAATACTTTTCTTACTTTTGTCATAGAGACACTACTAAAGAAACAAGTTTATCACTGGTTACATAGGTGGAAAAGCTGTACTATCAACAATCTTTTACACTATAAAAAATTTGGCAAAAACACAATAAAATATGCACGTAGTTAAAATCAAAATCTAAAGCATCATAAGAGAATATGAAAAAATGTGGAAAAATCTGAAAAATAAACTGTATTTTAACAGATGTCTATTCAACCATTTTTAACTACAGAAAATGACAAAGACAACAGTGAGACTACCTAGTTTCAACTGTTCTTGGAGGGCTGTTTTTTCTACCTTTACCTCTGTGTCTAATAAAAAAGCTAACTGCATTAAATAAATATTTTGTTTCAAACATACAACATTTCCCGCATGTCCTGGCGCAATTTTTCTCCATGTAATCTTTCCATACCGGAGGACCATGGCAGTTCGCGATAAACTCCTTACAATTTATGCTCCGATCTGTACAATCTAAAGGGGAAAAAAACAAGATGGATTAGAAAAAGGCATAATGACATGAGAAAATTGTAACAACTATAATGGTAACCCAACAACTGTTTTACTCTTGGATCCAAGTGAAGAGCTATAAAAAGAACTGTATAAAAATGTCAATTAAAATTATTCAAATTATACCTGAACATTTAGCGTACCACCTCAACTTGTTTGATCTCGTGTAACTCGTTTTGCACAATGTCTTCATCCTCATGCATTTGTAGTCCAGCGTTGTAAAAAGTCTTTTTGTGATTCAGTGTTTATCCTGTGCCAGCAAGATTGTGGGATTCTTTGGATACTTAAGTTCTTTCCTACCTTATTTTTCAATTCTTTTAAACCTTTCTCTGCAGCAACATTTTTAATTTATCCCAGAAAACAACTTTTGAAATGCTCAATAGTAAATTTTGTTGTCCTTACTTTGAAATCTTTTTTTCCTTCCATTTTAAATGAATAAGGAGCAGGTTCGTAAAGGGTGTTCAGGGAAGATAATTGATTTTCTTCCCCTTAAATTAGTCCTGACAGGCTTGTAACTTTTGTGAACAATAAAGATGAAAGGTGAAGATGAAAATTATGGATTTGATTTTTTGACCGGAAAGGCTCTGGAATCTTTCCAAGAGGCTGGTCTGACTTCAAGGAAGGGATACAAGCAAGGTATTCGTCAATGCTCAAAAAATTTTGTTTTTTAAAAAATAAATTTCGTCCCAAGAGCAATGGGGAAAGCAGCTTAAAGACAAAAAATAAAGATTAAAATAATTTCTAATATTTTAGGATGTGGCCTGTTTTTCATGTAATTTAGTGGTTTATCGTTTTCTTTGTCTGATAAAATAAATGAAAATTTTGGTCTTAATAGTATAACTAAGTTTACAGATATTGTTATAATATCTGGATATCTATCCGGCCCAGTTTTTAAAATATCAATTTTCTCATATTGACAGTGAAAAATAACATAAATAAGGTGATTTTCATAAAGCAAATATATATATATATATATATATATTTGCAGTTTGAAGATTGTTAAGAAAACATGAAACTAGTAGTAACTGCTAAATTTGTCTAGTTATTTTGTATGCTTTACTGGATTTATATATATATATATATATATATATATATCTTAAATTAGATTTTTACATAGGTCTTTAATAATAGGCTCTGCTGGTGAGAAAATATGCTCCGATAGGGTCAACAGTCTGGAAAAGATTCATTGAGGATGTTTTCGTAATTAATAAAGATCATTTACAAGAATTTTTAAAGCACATCAACAGTTTTTATTAAACATCATGTTTACTATGGAGGAAAAAGAAGAAAGGTAGTAGCCTTTCCTCGTTGTCTTAGTGAATAGACAAGTAGAAGAGAAAAAGAATACAAGAGAACTGTTCAAAGAGGTGACACCAGGAGTCATAAGATAGCAGAGCTGGACAAAAGATCGCAGCCCTGATTTAGAAAACAAAAAAACTCTGCACAAGGAAATGAAATCTACAACGGAAAAAATAAAATAAAATATTCATTCCATACAGTACAACAAACACATCAACAGCATATCTTTCACTCTTCCAGAAATATGGCTTCCAGCACTACAGAAAATAAACATAACAAATACAAGATAGGTATGGCGCCAGTCCTAAAAAACTCGATCCCTGTCATCATACACGTTCATACTTTCATAGTATATAATAGCTATGCCTAATTATTTTAATGGCCTGGCGATGGGAGAAGTATCCTTTTGAACGTAGCTTATGTAGCTACGTAACATAATACGTAGCTCAGGAAAAGCTTATCACTCACGACATGATACATATCCTACATCATTTGCTTCCGCTGAAGTTATAAACTCGAGAATTTTTAATTTATGGTTACCTATACCGGATGGTTTGAAATTTTTGGAAGCTCACATTTACAGTCTCTATCATTATTGAGAAAACGTGAAGTATAGTACTTACTTTGAATTATGTCACTTACCTTCTGCTTCTGAACCTGCAAGAAAAAACAGCAGAAGTGCAAAAGCACCTGAGATAAGCATTTTTCAAAGGTATAAATCGAAAGCTTCCGTCTAACTATTGGTAGGTAACTAAACTTTAGGCAATAGTATGCAACCAGTTTCGCGCTTTTACTAAGAAATTTAAGTGGAACAAATTGATAATGTTGGTAAACAAACCTACAAACCATTTTAAGATAAATAAAAAACAACCATTTTGATTTAAGTTAAAATCACTGTAAACAATGAATCTTGAAAAAAACCCATAAAATTGAGTAAAGCTTAAAGTGGTCACAGGTGTGTAGATTAATAAAATGAGCCGCGTTACTCTTTTAACACGTTTGAGGCGATTCCTGACATATGCATTATTCAAATAAAATAAGTTCTCTAAGTGTCTCCTTTGCATAAATTAAATAAAATTAGGTTTTGATCTTAAGTATATTAATAAATTTAATTTTTTATCATAAAACTGCCCGTATTTCATCAGCTGAGCCAATAAGACATTTTGTTACACCACTCTATCTGTTCTTTGGGTATAATTTTTTTCGCTTTAGTGTAATTAAAGCTAAAAAGATCATATTCTTCATGTACCAAATAAAAATGTACTAAAAAACGAGTCTTCTTGCAGTACTTGGTTGTTCCTACATTGTTTCGATATATTTTGTCATGAAGAAAAGCTGATCCTCCACCAACTTTACTGTTTAAATGGTTCTTCTAAGTTGAGACATGCAGAAATAAAAAATAGAAAAGATTCAGATAATACAAAGTCTACACAATGTTTCTCCTTTAAAAAACTAGTTTTGAAATCAATACTCGCAATAGCATTACAGGGAAACCTGTACACTTGATAGGACTTGAAATAGTGGCATGAATTTTGGTGAACAGATACGTGTGTCCATACAACAACAATAGTTTCAAAAAGGTGTACAAAGAGGTTATTATTTTCAATTTGTAATTATTCGCAGACTAAAGAATCCATTTTCCTTGCTTCCAACTTACGTTTTGATAAGTA
>RDPX01000002.1:1041959-1054406 GCA_003991215.1 Morbakka virulenta | reverse complement strand
TATATATATATATATATATCTTAAATTAGATTTTTACATAGGTCTTTAATAATAGGCTCTGCTGGTGAGAAAATATGCTCCGATAGGGTCAACAGTCTGGAAAAGATTCATTGAGGATGTTTTCGTAATTAATAAAGATCATTTACAAGAATTTTTAAAGCACATCAACAGTTTTTATTAAACATCATGTTTACTATGGAGGAAAAAGAAGAAAGGTAGTAGCCTTTCCTCGTTGTCTTAGTGAATAGACAAGTAGAAGAGAAAAAGAATACAAGAGAACTGTTCAAAGAGGTGACACCAGGAGTCATAAGATAGCAGAGCTGGACAAAAGATCGCAGCCCTGATTTAGAAAACAAAAAAACTCTGCACAAGGAAATGAAATCTACAACGGAAAAAATAAAATAAAATATTCATTCCATACAGTACAACAAACACATCAACAGCATATCTTTCACTCTTCCAGAAATATGGCTTCCAGCACTACAGAAAATAAACATAACAAATACAAGATAGGTATGGCGCCAGTCCTAAAAAACTCGATCCCTGTCATCATACACGTTCATACTTTCATAGTATATAATAGCTATGCCTAATTATTTTAATGGCCTGGCGATGGGAGAAGTATCCTTTTGAACGTAGCTTATGTAGCTACGTAACATAATACGTAGCTCAGGAAAAGCTTATCACTCACGACATGATACATATCCTACATCATTTGCTTCCGCTGAAGTTATAAACTCGAGAATTTTTAATTTATGGTTACCTATACCGGATGGTTTGAAATTTTTGGAAGCTCACATTTACAGTCTCTATCATTATTGAGAAAACGTGAAGTATAGTACTTACTTTGAATTATGTCACTTACCTTCTGCTTCTGAACCTGCAAGAAAAAACAGCAGAAGTGCAAAAGCACCTGAGATAAGCATTTTTCAAAGGTATAAATCGAAAGCTTCCGTCTAACTATTGGTAGGTAACTAAACTTTAGGCAATAGTATGCAACCAGTTTCGCGCTTTTACTAAGAAATTTAAGTGGAACAAATTGATAATGTTGGTAAACAAACCTACAAACCATTTTAAGATAAATAAAAAACAACCATTTTGATTTAAGTTAAAATCACTGTAAACAATGAATCTTGAAAAAAACCCATAAAATTGAGTAAAGCTTAAAGTGGTCACAGCTGTGTAGATTAATAAAATGAGCCACGTTACTCTTTTAACACGTTTGAGGCGATTCCTGACATATGCATTATTCAAATAAAATAAGTTCTCTAAGTGTCTCCTTTGCATAAATTAAATAAAATTAGGTTTTGATCTTAAGTATATTAATAAATTTAATTTTTTATCATAAAACTGCCCGTATTTCATCAGCTGAGCCAATAAGACATTTTGTTACACCACTCTATCTGTTCTTTGGGTATAATTTTTTTCGCTTTAGTGTAATTAAAGCTAAAAAGATCATATTCTTCATGTACCAAATAAAAATGTACTAAAAAACGAGTCTTCTTGCAGTACTTGGTTGTTCCTACATTGTTTCGATATATTTTGTCATGAAGAAAAGCTGATCCTCCACCAACTTTACTGTTTAAATGGTTCTTCTAAGTTGAGACATGCAGAAATAAAAAATAGAAAAGATTCAGATAATACAAAGTCTACACAATGTTTCTCCTTTAAAAAACTAGTTTTGAAATCAATACTCGCAATAGCATTACAGGGAAACCTGTACACTTGATAGGACTTGAAATAGTGGCATGAATTTTGGTGAACAGATACGTGTGTCCATACAACAACAATAGTTTCAAAAAGGTGTACAAAGAGGTTATTATTTTCAATTTGTAATTATTCGCAGACTAAAGAATCCATTTTCCTTGCTTCCAACTTACGTTTTGATAAGTAATAAAAAATATAGCTACCGTCTTGTAACAAGGAGAAAAAAGAAGCTAAAGATTTTAGTGTATATGATAACTCTATACGTTAACATCATTAGTTCTGCACGTTTGTATCTTTTAGACAACTGATATTTTTCTATTTGCAATGCCTCTGACTAATAAACTGACCACTGAGTGAGATATAAGCCTTTGAAAAGAAACTCAAGCCATTGGGCTTTTACACACAATGGTAAAGATTTAGCTCACTGATGACGGGTTTTTATAAGTGTCTTTCCAAGCTAACAAATCATAATTAAATTTAATCTTTTTGAAACATTTACCAATAAGTATCCATAGTACAATATAAAGCTTATCAAATGAGATTGCAGACGTTCTATTGTCAAGAAGCATACTACTGATTTCAGCTTCATTCCCACTTCTGCTTCAATTCATTGGCTCTGTCTAAAATTTACTCTCCCTATTTTTCAAAAACACAAAAACTTTTCCTGCTATCCTCATTCCTGCCGTAACTGTAATAATTTTTAACACCTGCACTGACAAACTTAGAACGTGTCCGTGAGAAAGTGCTGGAAGCCCCTTTAGAACTTCATGAAAATTTTTAGACAACTCCTGACTACTTTCAAACCATATTGTTTGTCTTGTCTTAGGTTTCACCAAAGCAATTAAGAATAGCAAACTGGATGCTGATTAATATAACTTGCAATATTCCAGTTCAGTGCTTTGAGTATTATCTTTTTTCTTTGAATAAAATTAGAACATCATTATTTCCATGAAGTAAAAGTTAAAAAACTAATATACCTTACATCACTGTTTCATAGAAATGAAAAACCTCAAATATTTAAATAGCGTACACACCCCTTTGATAATATTTTTTCTCTTCGGTGTCTTTTCTACACTCATAACTCCAAAAGCCTATTAAAACTAAAATCTTTGAAATATTTTTGCTGAATACTACAAAATTGATTAATAATTTATAAAAACAATTTTAATGTATTTTTGAAAATTGAATGCCACAAGGAAATGAATAGTTGTTTACTCCCACAATGTATACAATAACATAATCAATGGCTCAAGGTAATTTTTTACGAAGGTACAGGTGCAATGAAAAATATTCTACAGTATTTCCAGGCAACACCTATTGAACCAAGTGGTTTGCTTTACCAATAATTGTAGTAATTTGCTCCTGTGGCTTCGGCTCCCGGGCTCCGGCTTGAGGGCCCAACCATGCGAGGGACAGGTGGTCTCGACATGCTTGAGCACTGGCTGAAGACCATCCCAGGAGGAAGGGCCTTCCCACGGAGTGTCCTGGAGGGGCGATTCGTATGTCTTGCATTTTATGGTGTCTTGCGTGCTTTCTGTCATACCTTTTCCTGATCTGTTGCTTTATTTCGGGTCTTCCATCAATTGCAATGTGTGAAAGACAAAAATGGGCCCACTGTTTACCTGTTTAACATCAATGAAAGAACCAGTAATTTGCTCCTTTGGGGTAGGGGTAAAGACAGAAACGTTTTGCGGCAGAATGGTGGTAGATATATTCTGTTGATATTTTTAGAAAGTAAAAAGGAAAAAGAAGTCTGAAGTCCATGTCCTAGAAGGTCATTGGAATTTTTTCCATAGTTTCTTTTGTAAGTTTTTATCTGCTTTTTTTTTCAAACTGTTACACTCACTGATACCTCCAAATGTTCATTAAATAGAAGTAAGAAAAATATTTTTTAAATGTAAAATTAGATAGCGTTTCCCATAGAGATCATATTTGAAAATTCCCTTTATTACAATTGCTTTGTTTTTCACTTTTTATAAGGCTATAGAAGAGAAATATTTAATCTTAAAACAGCTAGATCCTGATATCCCAGACCATTTACTATTGAAGAAAATTAAATAAAATAGAATTAAAAGTATTTGCTTTCTTTGAACAGGCCAAAAAATTTTCTGTGTGTACTAAGCAGATGATTTAAAATTCTATTTTACTTTTCGTCTATATTTAATGGTGTTGCAGTTAAAATGTTTTTGAAGGTGCCATGATCCATAATGTGTTAGTCATGTTATAAAAGTCTAAAAGAAGGTAAAAAAAATTCTGGGAAAACGTTTGGTTTGTTATGTGTAAATGTTTACTATTAGTAAACAATATTTTAATTAAGTTATTGGTGGCTTTATTAGTACTTTAGGGTCAGTTCAAAGTAGTTACTCAAGGAAAGTAAGAGGTAACCCATTTATTTTCTTAAAAACTGTTTTATGAATTGCAAAATATTATCTTTCTCCCAAAAGTAATTAACATCTCCGATCAGGTGGCAGATCAAGTAGAAAAAATAACTGGTGTTCCGTTCGCATGGGGTTTTTTTTAAATCACGCCCTGTGTATAGTGAAGAAACAATTGAACATGGAAATTTTCTGTGCAAAGGAGATCTGATGTATTAATTATAGTTGGTTTCCTCGGTCAAATATTAAAGCCTAATATTCTTCTAACTGTTGTTAGTGAAGTAACATATCAGTTAACTACTAAGTATTTCTAGAAGTACAATTGCCAATATCATACCGTGTGTGTCAATAATATTATTACCAGTAAATTCATACTACGACACTTTAAGGTAATATTAACTGAAGACTGACAATTGATTAACATCGTTTGACCCATCATGAACCAAAAAACAAAAACGCTTTTTACAAAGAAATGAAAATCGCTAACAGCAAATCGATGATTCCAACATCTTCATTAATTTAATTTTACCCATCCAATAGGTGTTTTTGAGCAAGCATGAAATAAATTTAGAAAGTAACAACAACAAGATAGCTTGAAGTGTTCAACAATTCCAGAAAAATATCTTAGTCAGAAGACAAATCACATACCTTACGAAAATATCTTTGTTGATGTCAGTGTCCCTAAATACAAATTCAGTAATCAAGTAAAGGGAAAACGATTCATCGATCCTTTACTATATTTTTCTAGATATTTGGTCTTAAGCTAATTCACTCGTAGGTAAATTAATGTATGGTCTAAAATTTATTGTACATTTAAATATTCCTTTACTTAGCGATGGTTAAATGAACTCAGATGAAAATGAAATTGAGATTGATTTTTGGTCAGAAACATTCTCCATATGAAACGTTATCAACACACCTTCTTAACCAAGGATTACAATAAACTGCTCGGTTTTAAAGGCATTTATTTAATCATTCTTATACTATCTGATCTTAGCTATATTTAGCATATGAAACGTTATCAACACACCTTCTTAACCAAGGATTACAATAAACTGCTCGGTTTTAAAGGCATTTATTTAATCATTCTTATACTATCTGATCTTAGCTATATTTAGCTCATGTTAAACTTCATGGGCATACTTGAAAATGATACTATCTTTGATACGAAGGTCAAGAGTCCGAGAATATGACTGCTTCAATTAAAATATATATGAAGTTTCAAGTATATTTATGAATAGTGATTAGGTGGATTGAAATGTAGAATGTCCATTAGTTTTACGTTTTTTATATGTTGTAAACAAATGGAAAGCGATCTATAGCTTGCAACGTATCAAGCTGCGACTCTAAACATAAAGCATGGCAAGCCCATTCAACTGATTTTCTTCCATTGGATTTCGCAAATTTGTTTTAAGTCCTGGAAGCAAAAAAGTCGATCTTTACAAAAACAAGAATTTACCAGGATGCTTGCAGCAATCAGCAAAGTAATATAGATATTTGTAAATGTTAGTTTGTCGAATAGACAAAGCTTCAAATGGTTCTGAAAGCTATCTTTTAAACAGTTTTCAATAAACTTCCATTTACTTGATTTTGAGAGGTTCAAATCATTGCTCAGGAAGAATGATATAAATTTCAAAAACCTCTCCATCTAGGTAGAATTAAATAAAACTTTAGATTTTAGAACTTAAAAGTCTTCTTGACTAATATCTATTTAAGGAAAGAGAGTCTAGATCTCATCTGTGAGATTATCTAAAAATGGCATAAAATAGCACGTCTACAATATCCAGAAACTGTAAATAAAAGAAAATTAAAATGATAAATTTTCATTCCAGTTGTCCTAGTCGTGAGAGAGGCAGTCTTGTCCCTTGGATTCCGTAAATCAATTCTCGTGTCTTTCCGTAATATTAATTTGCATTCTCTTTAAGATAGAATTCAAGAATGGAACTTTCAAGAATTCCCTTCAGCTTGACTGACACGTATTTGTTACATAGAGCACCAGTCACTTTTCTTCAGTTGTTCCAGCTAGCTTGCGCACAGTTATTTACTTCATTCTGGCTTCCTCCATCACGCTGGATTGTCAAACTAAGGTACTTAAATTCTTCAACTTCGTGCACATCTTCACCAGCAATCTTTATTGGTGGTAGATTTAATTTCTTGTTGATGAACATATAACCAGTTTTGTTCGGTTGATCTTCAGCTCTCTCCTCTAATCTATCCCTCCAATTTTCCAGCTCCCTTTCTGTCTCGCCCTTTTTCTTATTTACCAATGCCACGTCATCTGCAAATACCATATTGTGCGGGCAGTCTCTTCTCACATCGTCAGTTAGCTTGTCGATTATTAAGGCAAACAGCAGTGGACTCACTGTCGAGCCTTCGTGCAAACCTACTTTGACCTGGAATGGCTCCTTATCTCAACTGAACTAAGGATTACAGACTCATATTCCACATACATCTCCTGTTTTGCTCTCACATACAGTTTGTTAACTCCTTTGCTTCGTAGACAATACTACAGTTCATCTCTGAGTACTCTGTCTTACGCCTTTACAGGATCAATGAATATGCAGTGCGATTCGTTCTGACCTTCCCTTTGGCATAAAGCCAAATTGATGCTACTGACCTGCACTTCTTTCCTTATCCTACCATGTAATACCCGTTTCCAGAGCTTTATTGTGTGGCTTAGTCGTTTGATGCCTCGATAGTTGAGCAGTTCTGTACATCACCTATGTTTTTAAAAATTAGTACGAGGATGCTCTTTTTCCACTCATCTGGCATTCTACTTGTCACAAAGATTTCAATAAATAGTGATTTGAGGAAGTCAAGTCCTTGTTAACCTAGATTTTACCACGCTTCAACTGGTATCTGATATCTCATCCGATTTGACTGCTTTTCCGTTCTTCATTTTGTGCTCTTCACTTCCTTTCTACTAATTCTTGGCACATCCTGTTCATGAGCATGTTCTGCTGGTTCCCTCTCCTCGGAGTTTTTCTCTTTCATCAGCTTTTCAAAATATACTTCTCCATCTATTCAGAATACTGCCTTCAATAGTTAGTACTCAACCATCTTTATCCCGTTGGATGTCCTTAGAGACCTTCTCTATCTCCTTTGCACTTCTGTTCATCTGCAGTGTACAGTTTGCCATATATTTCATCACACGCCACATTTTTAGCCCTAGATACGTCTGCTTTAGTCTTTCGCTTTGGTTCTAGGTTCTCTGCTTTCTTTCTATTACTCCTGTCTCTGCAACAGGCTTTGTAGCTCTTCTTTTTTTCCTAAATTGCTTCTTGAACACTCTTTCCCAGTGCTGCTTCCAACAACCCTTCGGATGGTTTTGTTTGTTGTTTCAAGTTTATCGACAATTCTTCCCCTAACTCCTTTTGTCGCTCAGTTACAAATTGCACCTTAAACTCTTTGCCTTCCAATTTCCACCATAAAAACCTAGCTAGCCACATTCTTGCTCTCTTCACTGTCGCTGTCATCTTCAAAAAGCATATCACCGGTCAATGCTGAGTTGTTACGCATTCCTCCAATAGAGCATTGCAATTTATTACGTTCTTCAAGTGACATCTTTTGTAGAGGATGTAGTCAATTTGTGTGATGGAATTCTCATTGCAATATATTGTTCTGTGTTGAACTACTTTCTGGAAGAATGTGTTTGCAATTGAACCTCGTCGCCAGGTCTACAGTATAATAACACCACCTGAGCTGTTCCTTATTCCAAACCTACGCATGTCCATAACCCTTGTATCACCTACATTTCCTTCACCTACATTAACATTTAGATCTCCTCCTACAAACAGTCTGTCTTGTGCTGGCAGCTTGGTGATCGTCATGTCCAGGTCTCTTTAAAACTCTTTTTCAGCCTCCTCGCATCCCACGTGTGGAGCGAATGAACTTGCAACACACGTTTCGCCTTTACTTCCAATCTCACGTACATCAGGCTGTCCGATATTCTCTCCACTGCTACCACTCCTGGTACCAGACTTTCCTACAAGATAATGCGAACTCCTTTTCTTGATCCGCTGGCCCATGATGGTACACTTTGTAAATTTCTATGATATGCCTTGCCTTGGATCCTTTCCATCTAGAGTCCTGCACACACAACACCCTTCTTTTTCTTATATCTATCCTATCTGCTACGTATCGAGGTCTTTCTGTTAGACCACCAACGTTTAACGATCCCCTTTTAATGTTTGTCCCTTTTCTTTGTTTCTTTTTCTTGCCTCATCTCTCTGCAGCTCTCTTGCATTGCCCTTGTGTTCCTCTTGGTTGGCCAGTACCATAATTTTCACTACCTCTTTGTGCCCCCGAGGCAAGGCGGTCGTTGATAACCGGGTTTGCGATTGATCTGGTATGAAATTTTTATTATTTGCAATCGATCATGGTAAAGGCTTGTCAGCTGTCTACAACCAGATGCCCTTTCTGATGCCAACCACTGCTATAGGAGGTTTTCCTTGCATTTGGTCAAAGGATCTACTCACAAGGCAGTGAGTAGCCCTGGTGGATGACCTTCTAATAAAAGTTCCTACGCCCAAGTATGCGTCGCCCTCACTCAAGCAGGACAGACCAACAGAATGAAGTGTACTTAACCCAGGGAGAGGTTGCTGGCCTGATGGTACGTCTGGCCAAAAGGCAACCAGGAGACTGTGCAAGGCAGAGATGTTCATTTCCCTAAGGTTTAAATCAAATTAAAACCGGCTACCTATATAAAGAGTACGACAGTAATTCTTTTAAATCAATTGAGCAAATTCGTAATAAATGCATTGAACTAAGAGCAAAAGAGTATAGTAAAATTAAAAGGACCCATGTTTTTCGGTGTCTATCAGTGCTGTTTAAGTATGTATGTTTAAATTGCATTCCAGCAAAGAAAGAGAATTTTGTTCCCTTGTACCAATTATGTAGAGAGAATGTCATCATAAATAATTGCTGCGATAAAAAGAAAAGAGCCACAGGCCGTTCAAAATGTAGTTGAGTCACTTAGGCCAAACGTGTTTTCAAAAGCAAGGGAAAAGAGCAGAACTATTACCTATGCTTATCTTGAGTAAATGTGTTGATTGGTAAAACTAAAAATACAAGTAATGGTATAATAAAAGCTGAAATATCTTTTTTCAATTAGATCTAAATGCTTAAGGATGAATTCTTCCTCGTCATCAGATATTCTTTTCAAAACATTATAAGAAGCCAGTAATACAGCGCTAATAGTAAGCAAGCAATCTCTGATTCTTTGTTTATGAAACCCAACCAATTGGTAGCTGAATTCACTATTTCACCTTGCACTTGTTCTCTGACGTACAAAGTATGTGAGACTTGCAACTTGCAACTTGCAACAATGATTGCTTCAAACAAAGTGCCAAAATGTGAGCTAGAATTAATATTTTGTAGGATATAAAGTGGGCAAGACTGAAAACACAGAAGAACTAATATCTTGCACCAAGAAATGTACTGTTCAAAAACTAGGATAAAAAGAGCAAAGTTGCAGACCCAGATAACATGAAGCAGAAATGATGTAAGTTTTAGTAGAGTTAAATAATTAACTTAAGTAATAAAATAGATAAGTGAGGCTAGGAATTTTCTAGAAGATTGTTGCAGTAATCTTTATAGCATTACAAAAGAACCCGGGTGGAGTGGAGTATTAGCCTCATAGCCTATGTGACTAAATTGTGATCAATATTCAATTTTCTTAGGTTGAAAGAATTGGATAAGAGATTGAAAAGAAACAGTTTTGTCCTGCTGAAGACACGTAATACAAACTTTATAGTTAGTATAATAGTAGAGAACTGTTNAGTAAGACGATAATTCTGTTAAATCAATTGAGCAAACTCTTAATAAATGCATTGAACTAAGAGCAAAAGAGTATAGTAAAAATAAAAGGACCCATGTTTTTCGGTGTCTATCAGTGCTGTTTAAGGATGTATGTGTAAATTGCATTCCAGCAAAGAAAGAGAATTTTGTTCCCTTGTACCAATTATGTAGAGAGAATGTCATCATAAATAATTGCTGCGATAAAAAGAAAAGAGCCACAGGCCGTTCAAAATGTAGTTGAGTCACTTAGGCCAAACGTGTTTTCAAAAGCAAGGGAAAAGAGCAGAACTATTACCTATGCTTATCTTGAGTAAATGTGTTGATTGGTAAAACTAAAAATACAAGTAATGGTATAATAAAAGCTGAAATATCTTTTTTCAATTAGATCTAAATGCTTAAGGATGAATTCTTCCTCGTCATCAGATATTCTTTTCAAAACATTATAAGAAGCCAGTAATACAGCGCTAATAGTAAGCAAGCAATCTCTGATTCTTTGTTTATGAAACCCAACCAATTGGTAGCTGAATTCACTATTTCACCTTGCACTTGTTCTCTGACGAACAAAGTATGTGAGACTTGCAACTTGCAACTTGCAACAATGATTGCTTCAAACAAAGTGCCAAAATGTGAGCTAGAATTAATATTTTGTAGGATATAAAGTGGGCAAGACTGAAAACACAGAAGAACTAATATCTTGCACCAAGAAATGCACTGTTCAAAAACTAGGATAAAAAGAGCAAAGTTGCAGACCCAGATAACATGAAGCAGAAATGATGTAAGTTTTAGTAGAGTTAAATAATTAACTTAAGTAATAAAATAGATAAGTGAGGCTAGGAATTTTTTAGAAGATTGTTGCAGTAATCTTTATAGCATTACAAAAGAACCCGGGTGGAGTGGAGTATTAGCCTCATAGCCTATGTGACTAAATTGTGATCAATATTCAATTTTCTTAGGTTGAAAGAATTGGATAAGAGATTGAAAAGAAACAGTTTTGTCCTGCTGAAGACACGTAATACAAACTTTATAGTTAGTATAATAGTAGAGAACTGTTGAGATGCAATGATTTTTTTATGTTCTTCACTAATGCTTCCCTTAATGAAGAATCTATATTGAAAATTAAATTTGAAGTGTGTTTGATATGCTTATTAGGTACACAAAAATTAAACGTAGTGTTATCTAAGAATTTTATTTCGCAAGATATATTTAGCTACTATTCTGATCAAGCTTTGAGAGCACATGATGATAATGAGATCGAGTGCATAGGTAGACACAACAGTGCAGACATCAGCTATGCTGATGGTAGCAAAATCTGCTGAGGTCTTACAAAGACTACTTGGCTTGGCCCCCTTCAAAAATAAGAAGTGCCCGAGAGTTAACTATTTGAAAATGTAATGATTTCTAATATTAAAAGACGAAATTCCAAGATATGTTATAAAATTTAAGGGGCATAGAATTGAGCAAGTACCATTTGTAAACTATTTTAGAAATATTGTTAGTAAGGATGTCAGATATGAAAAGAAACAAAGAGAAATTCAGCATTGGAAAAAACAGCTTTTACGCATAGAGGTGACGAGTGCAGCTTTCGCAATGAGCATGAAAGTCAGACTGACTATTTTTGTTAAATGTGGATAAATATCCACATTTAACAAAAAGGACGAAACATAGAGCATGCCAGAAAATAAAGCTAGTGAAATGAAGTTTCTGAAAAAATTATGGGAATATGGTGAGTAGAATTTGTTAACAGGTTAAGCTTTAAGTTGAGACGTATGTTTACTAAGAAAATACGAGATAGGCGTTTGGAATTCTTGCAACATGTGAAGAATGGGATGGAAAAGAAGTATTCTTAGGTCATTAACATATAGAAGGTAGGGGTGTTGTAAGATACATACCAAGTGAATAGCTGGGGATCTAAGATAGTCCAATGCTCAGGATTGACCTGTTATTAATTAGAAAAAGAATGTTATTTTTCGACTTTTCAAATTTTGGCTGGTCAATTTGCTTGTCATGGATCGGAATGTGGCGCCTACTCTTCCCAATCTGTTATTGATGTCTGTGTCAACCTCACCAGGGCTGGTGACCACACTCCCTAGACAGGTGAACTTGTTCACAAAATCAAGAGGGTTCCCTCTGACAATGATGGGTCGTGCAGCATCCATGACAAAAATTTGGAGGTCAAAGCAGATAAGCTTGAAGATAAAATTGCAACTGTACACAGCTATAATCATCTCCACAGCCTATAGGTGAAACATGGAAGAGCACCAAGAAGATACAGCAGAAATTGAATGCATTCCATCAGCGTAACGTGAGAAGAATTTTAGGGGTTTCGTGGAGAGAAAGAATTACAAATGAAGAAATTTTGAGTCGGACTGGTCAAAAGGAGTTACACAAGATAGTTGAAGAGAGAAGGTGGAGATTGGCTGGTCATGCGCTACGGCTGCCAGTTGGACGATTAGCACAACAGGCTCTGAATTGGAAGCCAAGTGGAAGAAAGCGCAAGAGGGGCAGGCCGGTAACAACTTGGCAAGCCACTTTTGAAAGCGATCGGCGCGATAGGAAGATTTATGTC